>OMKY01250159.1:0-15238 GCA_900302395.1 Bregmaceros cantori | reverse complement strand
CCTGAATGAAGATCTCCGAGCAGATGGCACACTGCAGCTCACTCTCCATCTGAGTTATAACCTCCTACAGGCACAGAGACGGATAACTGATGTTGATGAGTGAGCATCCAACGCTAACAGATATGCAGCTTTTCAGTTTTTGAGCGGAGATGAAGAAAACGAACCAAAATAATTATGATAGTCAATTAGTCAACTAATCGTTGAGGTGAAAGGCTTTCTTTGTTTATACTCAGCATGGGGAGTCACAGTAGAAACTGTATTCTGGGCGTTTTGTGGTTGCTCTACAATATTTCCCTTAAGTGGGCACTCTGAAGTCCTCCCAGAACTCAGTTTTTAAATCCCTCATTCGTTGTACTACATTTGATTAATGTTAACACTAACGAGACTTGCAGCAACTGGTACCGTGATCGCCTCAGAGTTTTTGCCTACTCATTTCATTGACTTTTACAAATATTTAAACGAACATTTTCACAGCATTTTTTTCCCCAAGCGACTTCTTAAGTCCCCCCACACAGGAAAAATGTCTGCAAGTCGATCGCGTCACTTCTGGGGAAGGAGTCGTGAAAAATCCTGCAAACAAAACAGACAAATGTGAAAATGGAAAAGGTTCAACACTTTTAAAAATGTTTATGTCTCATGTTTACTTCTAAAACTTCACTGCAAAGGCCTAGAAATTTTCTGCAAAGTTTTTGGGTGATCGATGTTAGTTTAAAAAAAAAAGGAGCCAAAATGTGTATAGCTAGGACTTTGTTTTATATGTTTTATCCAGGGTTATTTGAAGCATGGAAATCGGCTATGTGAGGGGCTGTTTTAGGGCCAGTCTACAGGGAGTTCATTGATGTTGCCTCCCACCAGCGGTACAACAGATTTACTACACCGCTCTGTAAACCATTTTAAAAAATGGGAACATTGCCATGCAAATAAAAAAGCAGGTTTCATTTATTGTTATTTATAGTGTTCAAGTGTGACTATCACACGAGAAAGCGGCCACTTGGCCATTTGTCCGGTATGGCGTGGCCCTCCACAAATTATCCCATTCAACATGTACAAGTGTATGCGCGTTGCACGCCATAAAATAGATTCAAACATTTTGCTGCACCCACTCAATACTCCAATCACCTGGCGAACGGACTCCAACCTCAGCGAGCAGACGCGATCGGCCAGCCATGCAACTCTGGTCGGGATCCAAAATCGGGTCCGCAATCTGAAATTCGGTGCTCGGCCGCCACTCACCCCCCGTGGGTGGCTGGCTGTGTGTGTGTGTGTGTGCGTGTCTGCTGGTGCACGGGCGCTGGTAGGGTGCGCGGTAGTCAACTTCACATTGAAGCTACTTCTTCGATTAATACAAATTGCAGTCTCAACCAAATACATTTTAGCACCGGATGTGGCTAATTACACACTACACATCCATTGTTGGGAGATTTTCTTCCTCTTCTAAAAAAAGTTTCAATTTATTTATAAGCAAAATATCATATTTATGGCAATTTCAACACAACTGGTGTCGCCTCAACTTTAAATAACATTTAGATGGAGCGTGCTGTCCACTGTAATCTGGGTTTCAATAAACTGAAACTAATACAATAGTCAATGATTGCCAAGGAATTGAGTCATTGTTATCATCAGCAGTTTTTTCCTGACACCACCATCTATTGGTTTGCACCAATTGGTCTGCTCAAATTTGATATTACTTGATCATTTCTGAATTTTTGATCAATAGTATTCAACATTGACTGAAACATGAAAATGAAGGAAACTATCAAAATATTAACAAATAAGGTTAATGAGTGCGTCTGGGTAGGTAATACGCGATACAAAATTGACTACATTTCAATTTGACAAGATTCATTTACACGTCACTGAATATTTTAGGGATTTCATGAGGGAAAATATCCGATTCACCAACAAATCGACTATTAAAAGAAGTGTTAGTTGCAGCCCTTTTGGCTACGAGGACATCCAAGAAACAAACAAAAAAATTAGATATAATTGTCCGTCAGTGTGACATGATACCTTGTTGTCCTCCAGCTCCTTATTCCTGGCTGACAGGAGTTCTTTGGTGCGGGCCAGTTCTTCCATCAGACTCTTCTGCTGTAGATGCCATGAATTGATGAATTAGCTTATTTTATCTTGCAACACACATTACAAGCTAAAGCTGCAAGCGCTAACGATTGATTTAAAATCATCGATTATAAAGTGAAAAGTAAAATGGCTCATATCGATGGATCTGTTGCATGCACATTTACAAATTTCCCCAAAAGATTATAACGAGGTAAGTATATTGACTACTGATTACTGAAATGTAACTAAATGTAACTAATCTAGATTACACATATTAAATGTAGTGTAGCGGTTATTGTATATACTATAAACACAGTATATGCAAGAATATATTACATTTTAGTTAATAGGTCAATTGCATCACAAGATCCATCTCATTTACTCATAAAACTAAAATAAATACATTGAAAAACAATGGAACACTTTATTGCAAGCTATTTTTGGAAATTGATTAGCTATTGATTTACTTTTTTCCAAGAAATCTGTTTACTCTTTTTTTTTTTTACATTGTTGTATGGTTTTGTGGAACAAACTTGGCTAATAATTCAAGTTTTGCATTCGTGGCGTTATAATAAAATCATTTCCAATATATTATACTAATAAAAGATAATAATAATAATAATAATAATAATAATTCAAGACAGATAACAACACCAATCTTCGATAGAAGTTATCAGGTAATGCAGCCTAATGTAAACACCACTACAACATGTGACATCTTGTACAGTATTTATCTTTGCATTAACGCGACAAGCTAAGAAATTATTACTTCCTGGCGTGCGTACTGTTTAAAGTATATGCCAATCACGCCGGCGTCTCATCGATGTGCGTTTCGCGGCATCGAAAAAGTGCAGCGGCGCGAATCAATTCTAGCGTGTAGGCGCGAATTTCCCACAAGCGTGCGCATGCTCAGATGCGACGTAATCGCCATGTCTGTTCGTTGAGTAGGGGAGATGGTATTGACACATCCAGGACCAGAGTTAGCATAGGCAACAACAAGGCACCGGAAGTGACCTTAAGAACGGCGCGACAAAATGACTTCCACCAGTATTTCGCAGGTAAACTCGTCTATTAACCTCAATTTCCCCAAGATGGCCCAAACTTACTTCTTTCAAAACGTCCTCTAGCTGTTTTTTAATCCGCTCCTCCTCTTGCTTTGTCTTCTGCAAGGAACCAATATGCACATACACAGAACTTAAAACATCAGTAAAGTTATAATCATATATACACATTGTTAAGATACTATATTGGAGTGAGGCAACTATGGAATATATAATCATCAAAAATAGCCGATATGGCTAAAACACACTAGAGTATTTTTAAAATGTAATTATTTAGGTTAACAATGGCAGTTTCATTTTTAAGTAGCACCAAGAGAAAAACACATTTTTCCCAGCAGTTTAAAGTGATACTATACAGTATTCCAAACGTTACTGCCATATTATAGAGTTCCAGATCCGAAAAATTGGCTACATCCTTTAAATGAGTTACTTTAGGCCAAGAAATGGGGTCCTTGGGATGTAGGGAGAGGTTCTTCACCCTTTTCACCCCAACAGCTAGCTCCTGGGTTTAACAATGGAAAAGCTCAGAGCGATTCTGGAGACACCTTCAAGTCTGAGGTCTCCTTCAGAAGTCAGAGGTCTCCTAGCAGAATCAAATTTGGCGGGTTGTCGGGGGGCGTGGGGGAGTGGCAGTTCTCAATGTTGCCGGTCGGTTGGACAGTAGCGGTGGAGCCCTGTACCACAACAGCCCTGACGGACGCGGGGACAGGATGGGACATTGTCTCAGTTTCCTGATCTCTCTCTGGCTCTAGCCGGGAAGCTTGTCGCTTTTGCTGGGTGCACCGGGGGAAATCTTAAAATTAACCAATACAACCTACCATGTCCAATTCACTACTTTTTAAAAAAAGTGTAAATCGTGACCAGGAATTGTTCTCGGCAAATACGTCACTTCAGTTCTGGCAAAGATCACAGCAATGGTGAGGGCTTTGAGAACAATTTTTGAAGGGATGGTGGGAACTTAGGTGCCCCATTCAACACCTCAATGTTCTTGAGCGTATTTGTTGCCCACAAACTCATCGGCGCAACCCCATTCAATTTACTGATGCACATCGGACTTACGAGTGAATGCAGCCATCCCATATATCCAGGAGATATATGGGATGGCTAAATTGGAGTTGTGTTTGTCTTCATTCAATCAATCGGCCACAGAGTGATTTGATACAATGAGAGTTTTGTTCGACGAATCCAGCTACTTCACTGCGGTGGACACCGGAAGAGAGTGTCATTAGGATGGGACAAGATGTACGCATTCAATTTTCTGTGCGCGAAATGTAAAACAAGTTTGCAAACGTGTTGAGGACACCCACCTGTGCCGCTCTGTTTTCAGCGATTTCCTCCTCCATGCTGCGCATGCGCTGCCGGACCACAGACAGCCGTCCTTGGATCTCAAGCACTTTGGGAGATTGGAGACTGTCAGTACTGTCCTTGGAAGTACCTGGTGACATGAACGATGCCACTAACCGCTCCGTGTCCTTGACAGACTTCTGCAGCGTTTCCATGTTCTGGCTGTACCTGGTTGGCCAAGAAGATTCATTAATAGAAAATAAAACATTCACGTCGAATACAGGGGTGCTTGCAGGGTCTGCAAAAGTTACGTTTTAGACAATTTTAGACCTTTTTAGCCCGTTATCAGAAAGGTTTTAGACCATCACCGCACCACTACAAATACACCGTCAATACATACTGTCCACACTACTGATTCTTGACTAAGAGTAGTGGCATACACTTGATGAAATCTGGAATGAACACCTGAAATTACAGGACTCTGTAGTGAACATTTTTCTGAGACACTCCTCTAAATGGCGAACATATTTTTTTTTTTAAAGAATTGAATAAATTATGATGAATTGCAACGCAATTAAAATTTAAAATTGAATGAAAGCCGATTAATTTTATCAAATGTTCTTGCCTTCTTAGTTGACTAAATCAAATTGGATATAGAATATTCACGGCAGGCGCAACTACTACAGGAGATTAAAGGGATTTTTTATTTTTTTTTACATGAATCTGTATGGCATCAACTAGCAGCATGCGGAACTACGATCCTCTGGACCTAAACTGGACACTAACTCTGCTCACCGGACATTGTCGGGGGTTAGTCAGAGAGAATGCTCGTCACTCGTCTAATTGATGCCATACAGATTCATGAAAACAAAAAAGAAATATCCCTATAAACGTTCAACTCAAAACACCGTCAATGTTTTTTTCTTAACCAACAACCATACAACAATGACGTTACTTACTCTGAAAAACTGATTACAATGAATTCATAGTAAAATATATTCATGCTTTTCCCCTCAATTGTCCATTTATAATTTCTATTTTTAGAAATTATTAACATCAAATGTGTGTGGATAAAAATAGAAGGGTTGGCAGAACTGCTAAGAATAACAATGACGGGGTCCGCGTTGGCCGAGTGGTTATGGACACCGCACCGGCAACACGACCCCATTCATGTTAGTGCCGCTGTGTCTACCGCAGCGTCCGCAGTGTCGCGAGTTCGACTACGCTCGTCGACTTGTCTGCAACGTCTACCCCCGATCTCTTCAACCCAGTTTCCGACTATAACTATATAACGGCTATAACTTAAAAATAACTTTACAAAAAAAATAACAATGATTAAATTCCTTGGGGATTATTGATTATTACGATGGACACGGGTCTAGTCCGAAAGTCGTTTAGTCACCGCGGCATTACGGGATAACCGTAAGCCTAACCCTAACCCCAACCTTAACCCCTTCCCAGAGGCCCAAATCCTGACTTTTGCGACAAAACAACCTGCTAACGTCAAGGATTCATCAACTGATGTTAGCATCCCTACTGGAAGGAACAGATTCTAAGTTGCTGCAGGTTCCTCATATGCATCAAATGTACTTTAGGTCTGGCTTGTCGCTGGGTTCGTCCACGATAATGATGACCTCCTGGGGGCGTGCCGGTTCTCCGGATGCCTTCGGGTCATCGTGGATGACGATCAGCTCCGGTTTCACTTGCTGCTTGGGGCCGAGGACCGCCGGGGTCCCAGAGTCATGATGTTTGGCCTTCGACGTGGACGGCTGCATGTCATCTGAGGGATCGCAAGGCCGCTTTCGCTTTGTCTGGGTTCCTATATCACAACACAACAGCCATTAAGAGGGGAAATCATCATTTAGTTTGAACATTCTTGCAAATGCCTGTAAGAGATCGCTGTGTGAATAAAAGGTGCCATTCATTAGACAGGATTAGGTGTAAAGGGGATGAGAGAGCAGGGAAAGCAGACGTGCTTGGCACGTCTCTTCAGTGTAAAGTGAACTCATGGTGCTGCGTATGCTGTGATCCAAGCCAAAACAACAAGACTATATATGGGTCTGGCTTGGAGCAGTGGTCTTAGCCCGTTGCACCACAGGGCCAATCACACACACACACACACACACACACACCCACTTCGATCTCATTTTGAACCAAGATTTTACTTCCAGTGAGAGACTGCTGTTGGTATCAACAATCTATTTTCACGTGCTAACCTCTAGTGGGTATGTCTATCAAAAAGTGTTTTTGATAGACATGCAAAAAACTTGTCACAAGAGGGCAGTAGACTCGACAGCTCACATTGCAGGTCATAGTGAATGACAATCACAAGGTCGAAACAACTACCCATGTAGCTCAGACACAGAATTGTGACATGGCACATATCTGGCCATGGTTACAAAATCATTTCTGCAGCCCTCAAGGTTCCTAAAAGCCCAGTGGCCTCCATAATCCTGAAATGGAAGAAGTTTGGGATAACCAGAACTGGGATAACCACAACTCCTTGATCTGGCTGTACACTATGTACAGCCAAACTGATGGAGTCTGTGGAAGAAGAGCCTTAGTGAGAGAGGTAAAGAAGAACCCAAAAATACCAAACTCAACAATCACTGCAGCCTTCAACCAGTCGGGTCCTCATTGTAGAGTGCCCAGTGGAAGCCCATCCTCACTGCAAGACATATGAAAGCCTGCATAAACACTTGAAGGACTCCCAGGTCATAACAAATAAGATTCTCTGTTCCGATGACACCAGGATTTAACTTTGTGTCCTCCTAAGCGGTAGGGTAGAGAGGAGTAAACTGAGCCACTTCTTACATTTTTTGACCTGTAGACAAGTGGACATGAAATTTAAGTAAAAATCAACACATGCACATTAATTTCATGATGCCTCACATCAATGGACGTTTAAAATGCCTCCATGGTGTTGGCTTTGTGGCTCAACTTGCCCCAGCTTAGGGCAAAGTTGCTCCACCTCAAAGGGTAAATTGAATCCCCAACTTTAAACTTGAGCATAGTTGAATCATAACCAAACAAACAACAACCCAAATTGAAACTCAAGTTCAATATTCAGAATATTGAATGTTGGAAAACAAAATGCAGGTTTATTATCCTGAAAAATCAAATGCAAAAAAACAAAAAAGAAAACGTATCGTCACAGAGAAAAGCATTAAAAACAACAATACAACTGAAAAGTAACTAGCCTTCAATGACTAAAGAACTAGTGCATATTTGAGGTAGGTTGACAGCAAATGGTAAATATTTCCAACGTCACTTCTGTAACTAATGTAGGGTCAATTTACCCCAAGAGGTTTGACTCACTTTGCTCCACAGCCACTAAGGCTGAACGATAAACGGCAAAAGTAGTTTAACCTCGCTGCGCCCCCTTGCGGTTATTACACCGCGAGGGGTGCGGTTTTAATTGAGAATTTTATTGAGAATATGGTATGCATTTGAAATGCATTTTATTTTATTCAACTTACATTTCTTTTTCATATACTTCTTTATTATAGTTTGCAAAATGTTTTAGTAAGATAGGTCTGAAAGAATCTAATGAAAAAAAAATCAATCCAATTCTCTTCATTTATAATAGAATTGACTTTAATATATATATTTTTTACTACCTCAAAATGTTAGGCAACTCGATGCACTGCACCTGCTAATTGCCTCTGAAAATATGTGCATAAAATATGTTAATAAAGTCTTGCATTGCATTTATGTGTTTTGCTCTGTGTCTGTACAATTTATTAGTCATGCAGCTCTAATAAAACAGCAACTTAAAAACCGCAATTAATCGCAAAAGGTGGAAAAACCGCAATTTTAATTTTTGGGCAAAACCGTGCAGCCTTAACAGCCACCAATTTGTTAAAAACGACCTAGCCTAGCAATTCAGGCTAACAGCTAGCTACATGACTGACATGATTTTATACACCGATAGATCAACAAGACATATGATGTGTGTATTAAAATAAAATATAATTCTATAGTTAAAATTACCATGACTTCATAGTCATTATTCTTGAAATGTTGAAACCTTACTTTGACATGCAAAACTTAGTTACTAACCACTCCAACTTGTGCTTCTCTTCAACACAAACAGCAGGAAATCAAGTGAGCTAATCAAATCCAGAGTCATGTGACCACTGATAGTACCGTTGCCGAGATACAGTGAGTGGCTCAACTTACCCTGTTCTCCCCTATGTGTGGAGAAATACTGGCCCTGTTCATCACCTGCCCAACTCAGTCCGAACAGTTAAACACGGTGATGGCTGCATGGACAGACGATGACTTGTTGCAATTAAAGAAAAGATTAATACAAGTACATAGAGATTCTAGAAGAAAACTTCTTCCAGAGTGTCCAGGACCTCAGACTGGGCCGAATGTCTACCTTCTAACAAGGCAATGACCATAAGATCTCGGAACAAATCTGTAACCATTTTTGCTGGCCTAGTCAGAGCCCTGACATAAACCCAATCAAGCATCTCTGGAGAGTCGTGAAAATGGCTGTCCATCAACATTCACTATCCAACCTGGTAGAACTTGAATGACTCTGCAAGGAAGAATGGCAGGTTTGCCCAAATCCACGTGTGAAAAACAGACGGTGAACCATCATCTGGTGATAAGGCGCCACCCCCTTAGCGTGCGACTTACTATAACCAAAGGAGGAAAGCCTACTTACCGGAGGCGGTGGTGGCCGGAGGGCCAGTGGACTTGTTCCCGAAGGAAGACGACCAGTTGACTGTGGCCAGCTTCATGCGCAGAAGGCTGGTGAGCGGCTGGCGCACCAGGACGTATCGGTACTCCTTCTGGTACATAGTTGTTGGGGAACCGTCTGTCTGGGCCAAACCCAACACCAAATGGTCGCCGAGATTAAGCCGTGTAGCGATCTCTGGCTCCAGGCGCTTGTCGTTGATGAACGAGCCGTTCAGACTCTGTGTGAAGTGCAAAGGACGAGATGATCAACTCTTTGGAACTGAACATCCATTTTTGAGTCTTATTTGACATCCAAATTCAGAACTGAATTCAGCCTTGCTGAATATAAACGCAATGTACACACATGATATGGTAGACACACCAGTCAACAAAGTAAGTAACAATATCAATAATAAAAAAGAAAGTGACACAATAGTAAGTTGCTATGTCACAGTAATTAGTGGCGATGTTGTGAATAGATAAGCACTATTTGAATCCTATTTTGAGGGAAGACTGACACTTGGGATTATTTTAATAGTCAATTTGTGCCCGATTATTGAAGTGATTAGTCAATTAAATCGGCTAGATATTTTTGCTTTTAAAAAGATCCCCAAAAATATTCACAGGGATATAGAAATTAATTTTAATTAAATGTGTAAATTTCAACTTGAAATGTATTCAATTTTGGTTCACGTTAGCTAGCAAATGTACAAAAATTAACTTAATTACTAGACATAAAACATTTGTTTATAGGCTAATAATTTGATGTTTTTCATCATATTCATATTTATCAATAATGTTGAATCATTATTGATACAATCATAATCGTATTTTGGATTTTCAGGAAGTATCAAGTGATATCAAATTTGTGTAGACCAATAGGTGCAAACTGCTGACAATGATTCAAGTACTATTTGACCGATTGATCGGTTACTGGATTAGTCGTCGATTAATTAAATAATTGTTGCAACCCTAATTGACGCACCTTCTTATCGGTAACCATCCAGTGTCCATCTGGGCCTTGCTTCAAAACACAGTGCAGTCTGGAGACCATGCAGAGGAGTCCTGCGATGGGCTTCAGCTGGTACGTGACGTTCAAGCCACGCCCCACGCTGATCTGCTCATAGCAAAACACCACATGTTAATGAGCTAAGCTAACACTTCATTATGAACATCTTAAAACCAACCAGTCAAAGAATAGAATGAAAATTACCCCAAATTCATATTGATTTCAACAACCCTGTACTAGGCCGTGTAATCAATAAAGAGACGGCATTTGTGAAGACTTTACAGACCACTTCAGGGGTGAAATTGACAACGCACACATGAATTTTGGACCAGACACAGTAAACACTCCGGTGAACATCATCATCATTATTATCATTATTATTATTATCATTATTAATATCATTATTAATATTATTATTAGCCAGGTAGGGTATATTGGACTGCAACTCTACTCTACGGCAGGCATGCGGCAGGTTGTTCCACGGCAAAGTTACAGTGTTCAATGTTGCACCGAAGACTTTTTGAGAAAGTTCTTGAATCTAGCCATCTTAGTAGACACTAGGGAGGTCTCCAACACCTGGGTGACTCATTTGATTCTATAAGAGAACTACTAGCAATGTCGTAAGGGCGATTGCCCTAATGTGGGACATTTTCCCACACTAGTAAATCACCTCAAACCCACACAGCATTATTCTATGTGCATGTTTATCCTGTGTATCTTGTTTATCCCCCGAAACTTTGCAGGACTTTTTACAAGACAGGTTGAGGAACTAGGCTAAAAACATAGTAGAAGACCCCTCCCACCCAGAGCACCACCTTTCCTCCCTCCTTCCCTCAGGAAGCGCTACCGAGCCATGTGTACGAAGACCTCTAGCAACTGAAAAACTGTTTCTTCCCACATGCAGTGATGCTACTGAACACAGGGCCCTGGTTGATTCAAGCCACCGACTCACCGCGCCATTAAGGCATATCCGTGCTTTCCAGTGCACTGCCTAACCGACTGAGCTAAGGGGCAGCACCATTGTACTTTTTTTGACAGCTCATGGGATATACGGTATCACCATCTTACCCAAAAAAGCCTTGGAGAATATTTTGGATGAAATGCCGTGACATAATTGCCATTCAATAGAAATGTCAGCCCTCTTGAAAAGGGGTCAGTCATTTTAAATATGAGAGCCAAACATCCCTTTACAAAAACGGCCTTTAGGGGAGTATGTGTACCAAATGTCATGTCTTTTAACTGAAATACTACTAATAAAAAAAATATTCTACTGCACTGTATCTGGAGAACCATAATAGATAGAGATATACTCATAATTACTCATAATTTCCGTGATGTCCACATTTCTATTCAACTTCATTAGGTTTATGGAACCTAGGGTGAATGGATTCTGAGTAAAACAGGAAAAATCGGATTTTTGGGGCGGACATCTTGGATTTTTGGGCCGCCAATTTGGAATTTTGCATGGCACGCGTTATTCTCCCAAAGAGTGGCCCTTAGAGAGTATGTATACCACATTTCACTCTTCTTTACCAAAGTGAACGATTCTCTAAAGAAAAAATCCACTTCGTCTGCTCCACTATAGACCGTTATGTTATCGTTCACCGGTGTATTCACCTCCGTTTTATCCTTCAACAACAGCCAGCCTTGGATGTGTCCGACTCGGGCCAAGCAGTACACCTCCGCGGACTCATCCGTCGAACCGGGGGGGTGGTCTCCGTCGGCGGCGTTCGAGTCCGCACACGCCATATTCGGAGCATCCTCGACAACTACTCCTTCTTCTTCGTTGGTATTTAACGGCGGTTTACATCCGGTAATTCGTTGCATTACCGCCCCCTTCTGACTCATTTTGGCACCCTGTATAGACGAGTTTGTCCCACCCGGATGAAACACACTTCCGGTGCCTTATTGTTGCCTATGCCAACTCTGGTACTTGACCGAGGTCCGAGTAAACAAAACAGACAAAACACACGCCAATTCAAAATCCGACCACTAGATGTCGACTGTGACCAGTTACACATCACACCACTTGCTCCATTCATAATTTTGTATAAATATTGATGAAATACAGTCAAAATCCGACTTAAAGTTACTCACCGAGTGGTCACATGTTCTTCTGGACCAATAGACTGGCTGCTTCTACTAGTTATTACAAAAGCAATGAGAAAATTGCACTGATTATTAAATCATGCCTTTGGGGTCACAGATCCACACGAGAACGTTTTAAATAACCTTGTAGGTGTGTGTTCCCACCGAATATTCATTCACAAAAATTGCCCAAAACACAGTGAAGTAAATGACACCGGGCGTGACGTTCAGACACCGAACGTACCCCCGGAACTCGTCTATAGACGAGTTTACCCGCAAAATACAGGGGGCTGGCATTTTGTCCCGCCGGGTTGAAACACACTTCCGGTGTTTGTAGGAGTTCCATTTAATCTCGTCGTAGTGGACCGCGGTGGCAAACATAAAACACACAAAATGCTCACCAATTCAAAATCCGACCACTGGATGTCGGTGTGTGACCAGTTACACAACACCTCCCTTGCATCGTTCATCATCATTACATAAATATTGATGAAATATTGTATCACCGAGTGGTCACATGTTCTTCTGGACCAATAGGTTGACTGCTTGTACTAGTTCTTCCAAAAGGAACGAGACAATGGAACGAGTTGAACTGATTATTAAATCATGCGTTTGTGGGTCACAGATCCACACAAGAGCATTTGGGTGAGGAATAGCGCACCGCAAGTTAGCACCACCGAATATACATGTTAAAAAAATAGCCAAATACACTGCAGGTAACTAACACCGGAAGTGACGTTCAGAGACTGTAACACTCCAAATTATATATACATATAACTATTAAACATTTATTAGGTATATTACATTATATTGTACTGTGTTATGGTATAATAATATATTTGATGTTGATGTAATTATGTTGTTTTTGAAATTTCAATGATTTCCATACTCCTTTCACAATGACCAGCATGTTCAACAAAATCCAACCAAAATTTTACAAAATTCTGCATATGCTGACTCTTTAATACTTGTTTTCAAAATATCTCTGAATTCTTGAGACTATTGAATGACCTTAATTGCTGCAATTGCCTGTTTCTCATCATTTGAGACGACCACCTGTCATCCGGGGTAACCAACAATTGTCAATTCTGTACTAAATTCACATGTTAATGTATATCAGTTTGGTTCAAATAGTGATCATTGGTATAGCATACATAAGTCGACAGTATTTACTTATACATCATTAAAACATAATTGTGTCAAGGAAATCCATTCATTTTGAGATGAATTACAGTCGCACCAAATTACTTTTTTAAGGTCATTGCCGTATTCATTTAGGCGTAAAAAGACTAAAATGTTGCTTTTTGACGTATTCGTATGTATACATGTGTATATATATGTGTGTGTGTCTTAGTGTGATATCACGTGATGCCCCATGTGTGGGGTTACCTGACGACCACGCCCTTCTTCCCCAGATTCGGGGACTAGCTAATGCCGTACAAATGAATCAATCACTGGATCGAGAAATTTGATTGTGACCAGAGATGGGCAGTAACACATTACATTTACTCAGTTACAATTTTTTGAGTACTTTTTTACTTTTGGAGTACACAAATACTTTTTAGTGAGATGTCAGTAAAAAGTACTCTGTACATTAACTTTACCTTTAGCGACACCCTTTGGGAACTGTTGGCACATATGTTGATGTCATATCTCTCTCTCGGGCGGTTTCTCTCTTGCTCTCTCTCTCTCTCTTGGTGTCTCTCGCACTCTCTCTCTCCCACTCGGTCTCTGTCTCTCTCTCAGGCTCTCTCTCTCGGGCGATCATTTTTTTTCCCTTCATTTTCAAACTGAAAGTTACTCAGTACTTTCGCTACTTAAGTAACTTTTCTGTGGAGTACTTTTTTACTTTTACTTGAATAACTATTTTGATGACTACTTTTTACTTTTACTTAAGTAATATTTTGCTGAGGTAACAATACTTTTACTTGAGTAATTTTTATGGCTACTCTGCCCATATCTGATTGTGACCATTAACATCTGTTACACATGTACATGTTTGGAGTTTGGGGGACCGTGGGACGTGGTTGACCACCTGTGAACGCTGGCGAAGCACACCCCAAGGTGTGGTGTACTACGTGGTAATGTCCTGGTGGAAACACGATGAAACAGATGGCGCTGGGGCTGGGCATTAAGTTCCCCTATTATGTACACTGTGCTTGGAGAATTGTTGCTTTACAATACTGCCTGAACAACATCTACATCTGCTGTGCAGTGCTTTGCTTTTCTTTTGTGTTTTCCTGTGTCTCGATGAACAGGGCCATGGAACTGCTTTGAATATGAAGATCTGACCAGGGTCCTGAAGTATCGTACTTTCTTTTATTGGACACTTCAACAGAGCTATGTTTGTTACGTTGTGGGAAATGATTCCTACGTCGCTGTGATTGGTCGAAGGTGTTCAGCGGGACTTATACATTCGCTCTGATTGGTCTAAACCCTCGCTATGTGGGCCGGTTGCTTCCAGACTCCTTCTGCTATATTGGACAGTCTTAGCTACTGCTGCGGATGGCTTCCATTTCCTCTCCATTGCTGGAGTCAGAGCAGTACCTCTGACGCATGTATCTATTCCGTGAGTCATCTCCGGGCTTGTTTTAGCACATTTGGACTCTTCCAGCAGATTTGTTAGGAGAGTACTCTGTTGCCATACAAACATATGCTGTTAAAGCCTATTGCCAGCCTCAAACACTTCTTCACTTGGCCAGGTGACCTCATAGATGGAAATTGGCCACATGAAAACAGAAAAATAAAATAAATGTATAGATTGTATACAAATCATATTTTCACTTCATCGTCGGTATCCACAGGACTGATCTGTTTGCATTTTTTGGCCTATTCATCATTTTTCGACCCTGACCATGAACTTCATTCACACTTTGATTGCGCTGTGACGGGTGGTACCGCTGGACTCGGAGCAGGGGCGGGACTTTCATGTTTTCCGGTTGCAGTTCGCTGACAGCGCGATGATGCACCTGTAGAGACCTTAAAGGAACGAGGGCGAAGAGCGCAGCAAAGCGATGGGACGATTTTGAATACATTGAATTGAGACTTT
>OMKY01250158.1:0-11270 GCA_900302395.1 Bregmaceros cantori | reverse complement strand
TTTTAACTACCGTAAGTTAAAAGTTATAAGTTATTCTGTGTGCACAGGTGGCATTTTCCATTTCATTGACCGTGTTAGTGCGAACGGCGACAAGAGAGTGGGGAAGCAGACCTGCAACATACTTACGTCGGTGATGGGAAGCGATCTCGCAACAGAGATGGCTTGAGATTCAGATCTCAACTTCATAATATTTTACCGCAGTAACCGGTTACCGTAGTAACCCCTAGTGGTAACGCTTCCTTTTGCAGTGATGCTAATTACCATGTAATTATATAGTGATTACTTGGTAACTACACGTCGTTACCAAATCATTATGGTTACCAATTGTAACTACACAATACTTACCAAATACTTAATCAGCAGAGATGGCAAAAGTACCCAAATGTCTTACTTAAGTAAGAGTAAATTGTGAAAAAACAACTCGAGTACGACTACAAAGTACTAAAGTCCAAATATCTACTCGAGTAGAGTGAAAAGTACAAGCTCTAAAATGTACTCAAAAGTATTTTTGAAAGTATAAAGTACAAAGTACTAAAAACATTTAATCAGTAATTTACATTGTTGTTACCATGTACTGTCTTGGTAACAACGTGTAGTTATCAAGTAATTACCATATAATTGCATGGTAATTACCATGTAATTACATGGTAATTATCATATAATTACATGGTAAATATCATGTAATTACATGGAAATTAGCATCACTATATAAGGAAGCGTTACCAAAGGCGGCTTTAAAAGAAGTTATGCAGATTATTTATCCTTTGTCTATTCGCCACCATTTCTTTATTTCCTTTATTCTCTATTTACACTAGAGCCGCAACCGATGAATAGATTAATTGATGATAATCGATTATTGAAATAATCACCAATTAATTTGATAATCGATTAATCGGCAGCGATTGTTTCATGGTTTGGCCTATTCTCGGCTCAAACGTGTTGAATATATGTTGTTCCCAATGCAATTTCTCCAGTGTTAAGGCAACAAAGAGATAGAGAAACAGCAAAAAGTTTGTAATATTAATATTGCAAACTTTTAATAATGCTTCATAATCATAATTCATGCTTATAATCTTTCCATTTTTTTTTTCAAAGTTTTTTTTTCCGGCGTCAGCGCCATTTTTCCATCTTTATTGGATAGGATTAGTCTGAAACTGGGTTGAAGAGATCGGGGGTGGACATTGCAGACAAGTCGACAAGCGTAGTCGAACTCGCGACACTGCGGACGCTGTGGTAGACGCAGCGCCACTAACATGAATGGGATCGCGTTAGGTGCGTTGTCCATAACCACTTGGCCAACACGGACCCCAATCTTTCCAATTTTACTTTTGATGTTTTTTTATTTGACAAGCCATTGTAAGAGAAGCATGTACAGAGAATACAGAGTGAAGAAAAACAAAAAACAAATCAGCGAGTATAAACATGTACACACGCATATGTGGCATCTTGAATTGACCCAACCACTGCCAGCGTGGGTAGATATCCTGAGGGGTATGGCTGTCAGCTTTCGTTTTTTTATATACATGGTATGGTTTAACCAGAAATAAAAGCAACAAGAACAACAAAAAAATATAAAAATACCAACTATCGGTAAACCAACCTCATTCACTCACATACATCCATACATTCAGGGAGGGATTAGGGATCCAATTTTAAAGGAAAAATAAACCGATTAACCGGCAGTAAAAATGGCTGATTAATCGATGATCAAAATAATCGTTAGTCGGCAGCGCCGCTGCGACCCAAACCCCTGGGGTCCGATCCCAACCTCGGTCCGCGCCATTAAGGTCGGGTGCCGCATGAGTCACGACGCAATGAAAATGGCGGCCTCTAAAGTTTGAGAGAGGATGAGGTGGGCGGGGCTTTGGGCTGGGCTTTGTAGAGTCTAATTGACACGGTGCCTTGTAACTCTACAAATTAACACCAACACTAGTAAATATTCAACTCTCTCTGTCGTTGGAATAACTCTGAAAGAGTCAATGAACTTTGACACTGCATATTTAACACTGCCAAATTTACTGTGTACTGCATCTAACCGAGGGTGCATGAACTTCTGTCTAATCACAGGTTCCTGGAAAGCAGAAGATCCAATGAATTATGGCTGATAAAGGTAATGTGTTGGGTCAAAAGTTTAAATGCAAATGTGTGGGGCGAACAGCTGTTGCAATCAGCAACCTCCGTACATTAGGGTTTGAGTCTGCTTCATAGACTGTATATAAAGGAGACGCAGCGTGCATGACGTCATCCATAGACTGTATATAAAGTAGACGCAGCGTGCATGACGTCATCCATAGACTGTATATAAAGTAGACGCAGCGTGCATGACGTCATCCATAGACTGTATATAAAGTAGACGCAGCGTGCATGACGTCATCCATAGACTGTATATAAAGTAGACACACACACACACACAAACATATCAACACGCACAGCGATGTACCCTATGTAGTGCACTGACGGTATCCCACAATGCACCGCAAAAAGTAGTGAGCATCGATGTACCCTAGACGGAGCAACCCCCATAATGCATTGTGAGATATTTTAAAAATGACCTAAACTCCCCAAAAATAGCACAGCGGGAGTAAATATTGACAGATCACGGTAAATAGTGATGATTATTTTTGAGTTTGAGTATATTTTTCATAATTATATGCCAGTCCAGGGTTCAAATGAAATTGAGTACATTTTAACTAGTACTTTTTTGCTTACCATGTACTTTTTAAAGTATTTTTTTTAAAAGCATCTTATTTCTATCTGCATTGCACATCGCCAGACGTTTGCATTCAATGCTGCGATGTGCGATGCATGGTAGATGCGTTGGTTCTGGCTCACCAGACAACAGCTTCTCCGGGTTAATAAAATGGAAAAGATTGTTCTTCCATATTTTCAGAGATGGGGCATAGAGGTCTTTCCATCTGAGAAGGATACAACATCTAACTAAAATTATTTTTTGGGCGCAAACGTTATTTTTCATTCTCTTTTTTTTCTATAGACGACTTCGGGGGTATTCCGGTGTCTGAACGTCACGTCCGGTATAATTTAGTCCAATCTGTTTTTGGTTATTTTTCAACATGTATATTCGGTGGGAACACACATCTACAGGGTTATTTAAAACGGATGGTGGTAACTTGACCCACATACGCATGATTTAATAATCAGTCCAACTCGTTCCATTTGCCCATTCCTTTTGTAATTACTAGTAGAAGCAGCCAGCCTATGTGATCACTCGATGAGTAACTTTAGGACGGATTTTGACTGTAATTCATCAATATTTATACAAAATTATGAACGGAGTGAGTGGGGCGATGTGTTTACTGGTCACAGACAACATCTAGTGGTCGGATTTTGAACTGGCGTGCGTTTTGTGTGTTTTGTTTGCTCGGTTCCTCGGTCAAGTACCAGAGTTGCCATAGGCTACCATTAGGCACCGGAAGTGTGTTTCCCCCCGACGGGACAAAATGCCAGCCCCCTGGATTTGGCGGGTAAACTCGTCTATCGGATTACGGAACTCAAATTACAACAAAAATAGTATACGCGTAGAGAATTCGTTTGCCGCATGTCTCCGTCCCCTTCTTTGCTGCTTTCCAGCTAATCCTGAATAAGAAACAAAAATACCTAAAATACTGTTCTGACCATCTTGCATCAGAGAACCAGGGGGATTAAAAATCATGGACATTTACTTAAATACAACTTCATTGCATTTAAAAGAAATCTAAAATGAATGGAATGCCTTACTTTCATTTCTCACAAATGTCTGCTCGAGTACAAAGTACTCAAAACGTATTTTTGAAAGTAAAAAGTACATGCTTTAAAATGTATTGTTGGAAGTATAAAGTACAAAGTAAGACAAATTAATTTGTATATAAAATTTTCAATGCTAGTTTTACAACAACCTAACTTACTTCACTTAAGGTTCTGCAGTGACACCTATGGGCTGTCTCCCACAATACAGGCTCATGTGCATGCTTGTCATTCTATACTCTTTGGCATTGCCGCCCCCTACTGGCTCATTCACACTATACATATCCCTACCGCCATCAGTGCACAAAAAAATTAGACTGTTTTGGGAAAAATAAGGAGTAGAAGTACCGGTATTTCTGTTAAAAATCTACTGAGTGCGAGTAAAAAGTCATCAGAGAAAAAGTTACTTCTAAAAGTACAGATACATTATATACTTAAGTATTTATACTTTGTTACTTGCCATCTCTGCAGATAACCCATGAAGCACAAGTAGACAATGTGTGTAATGCCAAATCACCCTTACGGCTGTCAATCAAATCCTCTTTATCTCAGCAGATAGCGACAGTGTAATAGTTCACTAATCATAATCATACTGTGGCACACCAGGGGCGTGGCCCACATGACTTGAGCCGTGTCATATCTCATTCTACTGTGGTGTCAACTTTGTCAATGAATTTCCAAACAAGGAGTATGCAGTCGTTGCTGACTGCATAAACGAATGTCCCCGAAACGCCATAGAAGCATCATTGAAACCCAGAAATATTGTAGAGCCATGCTGTCTGAAGGATTCAACAGTTTCTTCTTAAAACGTTCTGTTGCCAACGGTTTAGGCAGCTCTATATTTAATGTGTTCGTTCTCTGAACCGTTCCGCCCCCAAAATATTGGTCCTGAACCGGTTCGGAGCATAAACATTTAGTTTGTTGTTAAAGGTCCTTATATTGTGCAATGTTAGGTTTAGATGTAGTTTATACAAAATATATTTGGAGGACTTTCAAACTTAAGAGCAACTGTATTAACGTCATTACATTCACTTCCTCGACTGTCCACAAGATGGAGCCCCAGATGCATGGGGATTGACGACTGACAGTGAAAGTGGACGGAAATAGTCTCCCAGACATAGGATATGCTATGTGTGGGTGACTGTGGATTTCATAATGTTCTGTTTCTGTTCCGGAACATTTGAAGAAATATTTTTTCGTTTCCGTTTCCGCTTCACATAAAATTCTGTAAAATTCTGCTCTTTTTCGGTTTCCGTTTTTGTTCCTTGAACCTTTGAACCCTGATTTCTTTCATTGTGAGGTCACAGGGGCCTTGTACACGGTGTTGGCATGCACGCTTTTGTGCAAGTGTTGTTCTCAGAACCGTTCCGGCACCAAAATATCGGTCCTGAACCGCTTCAGAACGCCAACATTTTGTTCGTTCTTAAAGTTCCTCATATTGCGCAATGTTAAGTTTAGATATAGTTAATACAAAATATATTTGGTGGACTTTTAAACTTCAGTGTAGCTGTATTAATGTGAAACCGGGTTTAAAACGCCATTACATTCACTTCCTCGTCTGTCCACAAGACGGAGCCCCAGATGCAGTTTTGTGGATTTCATAATGTTCCGTTTTTGTTCTAGAACAGTTGAAGAAATATTTTTTTCGTTTCGGTTTCCGCTCCTCATAAAAATCCATAAAATGATGTACATTTTCGGTTTCCATTTGTGTTCCATGAACCGGTTCAGAGCCCTGAATCTCACAAAGGAAGAGTCAGCCAAAATATCAAGATTTTATTTTTCTGTGGTCTTCAGTCTGATCTTGGAGCTGGTGGAAATGATGTGGTCCTAGCTCCTGCTGAAGATTTCAAGTTGTGAACCACGGTCTGTAACAATGTCTAACCTATGAATGTGTGTTGCAGGGAGCCAGCTCTAACCTATGAATGTGTGTTGCAGGGATCCTACTCAGTTTTACCCCACACGGTCCTGCAGGGACTCATCCGCCTTTTCGGAGTTCGGTCCCTTTTCCAACGCCGCACGGTCGGGCAGCTGCTGTGGGGTTACAAGGAGCCCATGCTCTTGAACAACAAAGTTGGCTTCTTCGTTGATGTAAGAATTAATTGTATTTTCTTTTTTTCTTCACATTTCAATCCTTTTAAAACATTTAACCTGCAACAAACCATTATTTTAATAGTCGAATAGTTGCTGATTATTAAAACGATTAGTCAATTAATCGGTTAGATATTTTCTTCAACAAAAAAAATCCCAAAATATTCACAGCAAACAACTATTACAAGAAATCCATCTTGTCAACTTGAAATATTGTCAAATTACGTCCTTCATAGAGTTACTTTCTCTGACACATGGTTTTCAAGTTTTTAATCAATTATATCCATTTAATATTTCAGAAACAATATCTAATTTGCATGGACCAATAGAGGGCAGTTTCACCACAAAACTGCAGACAATAACAATGATTCAAGTCCTTGGCGATTATCGATTATTAAATTAGTTGCCGATTAATTTTATAATCGATGAGTCAACGATTAGTCGATTAATCGCTGCAGCCCTACATTTAACACTTTGGGTATACGTGTTTTGATCTTTCATCACATGTTTGTGCCTGCAGCTTGGGTGGTCCGTCAGTCCCAACAGATGATGACCGAAGTCCTGACATGGCCAGACCCAACACACCGTAATTAGGGCTTCAGACCAGCCCTCACGCATTAATGTTGACCTGGCATGACCTGACCCAGCACATTCGTGTTAACCTGGCGTAACCAGCATTCAGCCGTGCGAAGCACGGCTTCAGACCTGCCATGACCAGACCCAACACACCGCATTTAGACCAGCCCTCACGCATTCATGTTGACGCCATCTTGGGGGTGCAAAAATAATAATACTTCCGGTTTTGAATACTACTTCCTGTGTCTCCTAGAGCCTTGAAATGAAGTACACAGACTCTGGAAGGGTGTACAATCTTGGGGGTGCAAAAATAATACTACTTCCGGTTTTGAATACTACTTCCTGTTTGGACTAAAATGGCCATAAAATCGCAACCGAATGACCTAGCGCCTCGAAAGGCGTACGGCAAACTAATGTGGGAAGGTATATATTATTCTCTACCCAGCAGAGATGACATGCGGCATTCACAACCAGCAATTTCTTGGAATTGCACCTCTAGTTTTGTTATAAGATCTTTTTTTAATGTTTTCTTGGATAATTGTGGTACATCAATGTTGTAGTAACTGATCTAGAAACACGATGACTCACTGAGGTTTTAAATTATAATCTTTAATTTGGTAGGGCTGGGCGATGGAATGGATGATTTTAAAACCTGTTCCGTGCTCTAACCTCGATCCGCACTCTGCCCAGCTCAAATGCTTTGTAGACTGGCACACACACACACACACATAGAGAGATGGTTACATCTGTTGGTCATCGTACGGCAAAGTATATGTGGGACATGTTGCGATGTTGTTTTAGCTGCGGAGTCCGTTGGCCACTCGGCATTAGCGTCCAGTGGCAACCAACGGACAGGCCTAAGGTTAGTTAAGACCAGTTTCAAATGATTGCTTTTTAGCTGCCACAGCCTCCGCCCTAGTCACCCTAATGTTTATTTCTATCTGTTGGACTATTTGTGGGTGTTTGGACTATTTGTGGGTGTTTGGACTATTTGTGGGTGTTTGGACTATTTGTGGGTGTTTGGACTATTTGTGGGTGTTTGGACTATTTGTGGGTGTTTGTTGGTGCCACTGTTGACCTGTGTTGACATGTCTGTTGCAGTACAACAACACCGTGGACGGCCCTTACACCATCAATACCGGCCAACAAGACATCAACAAAGTATCAACCATTGAAAAGTATCAAGGTAACAGGTAAGAAACATGGAAATATTCCATTTCTCTCTTCTTTCTAGCTGGACAACAATGTATCGGCGGTAGGCTACAGTAGGGCTGCAACTAACCATTATTTCAATAGTCAATTATTGAACGGATTAATTGACTAATCGGTTGGATATTTTTCCTTTTAAAAATTCCCAAAATATTCATAGCGACACAGAAATTAATCTTGTCAACTCGTCAATTTTGGTTCATGATACATGATACATGAACAAATGTAAAACAATTGAGTTACAACTTAGCACAAACTGAATATTTTGATGGTTTTCTCCATATTCATTTTTTTTATCAATCATTTTCTGTATTTTCAGAAATAATTAAGTAATATCAAATTTGTGTAGACCAATAGGTGGTGGTGTCAGCAAAAAACAGCTGAAAATCCCAATGATTCAACTCCTTGGTGATTCTCGATGACTGCATTAGTTGTCGATTCATTTCATAATCGATTAGTCATCGATTAATCGACTAATCGTTGCAGCCCGAGGCTACAGCTGCTGTTGTCTTAATATGTACGTCCAGATGCCCACATGTCGCCGCGTCTCCCGGGCGTCGTTTATCTCTCCCGCTCACCCCCCCATCAGCTGTTCTTAGAAATCAACACATTCACAGTCGTGGCCGCTTGGTTGTGATTTAATTAACAGAAGAATCTTCTACATTCTACATGTTCTCATTTACCATGCTACCCGTCATTGTGTCATGCATCTTCTACATTCTACATGTTCTCATTTACGATGCTACCCGTCATTGTGTCACGCCGTTTACTCGCTGGTCCTCTGGTGGCTGTGCTTCTTGCTGTCCACGGTTCACGAAGGGCGCAAGGGGCCGCGTTTTGTCATTTGGCCGCTGACTGGTCTGTGTGGGTGATTGACTCAGTGCTTGGAACACACAGAGTCGCCAGAGACCTGGGTCTCCTAGAGCGGCTTAGAACGCCCAGAACGCGGAGCAAATGGCCGTTGCTCCCTGCGTAAACATCTCCGGAAAGTCGTGGATTTCTTCATCAATCTCCAAAAAACATCCATGTTCTTAGTGACCGTGTGCGTGCATATGAAATGTGTTTCAGGATTCTTTTCTGAATCAGCATAGTGCGGGTCATTCTGGCATACTTGATCTCATAAGGGCCAGACCAGGCCGTGGACCAGACCAGGGGACCTGCCGGTCGGTCTGACTATAGCAGGTAGCTGTCGGCCTGTGCAGTTACTCTGCTGTACCAACAGCCCTGACGGACGCGGGGACAGGGCTTTGTGTACACTAGAGAGAATCAAAATCAACTGTGTATGTGAATGACATGCCGTGCTCTCACTGTGTGTGTGTTTATATATAAATATATATAAAAACGTTTTATTCCCACAGTGAGCTGAATTATTGGAAAGACCCTTACTGCGACGCACTGAATGGCACAGGTAGGCTAGCTATTCTCTATGTGTTGTGACTCACCAGGCTCACTGTTATTGTGACCAAAATGATCACAGGTTACATTTACATGTAAAGTTATAAACCAGGGCTTTGAACCGGTTCAAAGAACGAAAACCAGGAACTTTTTGTATTTTCCAGGGAACAGAAACAAAACGGGAAACGTTATCATTTTTCATGTTCCGGAACAGGAACAGTTATTTAAAAATAATGTTAACCGGTTAATACCGGCTTTATTTCGTTCCTCAAAGGAGTGCACTTTGGGATAACTTCAAAAATAAAACAAGATTATTTATAAAATCTTATATAATTATAAAGTATGAAGCGAGCGTCACGGGACTTTCTTGCAGCATGTTGTCGTGGGTTCGCACCCACACGCAACGAGACGTCGGCTGTAGAGCGCTACTAGCGGGTCCCTGTCGTGAGTCGTTGTGGGTTCGCCCCAACATATATTATATAGCATTAAACAGCTGACAGGAACGAAATTAACCATTCCAAGAGCTATATTTTTTTGTTCTAACCGGTTCGGGAACGTCAATTTGTTAGTGGAACTCACAACCGGAAACGTTATAATTGTGTTTCTGTTCGGAACGAACCGATTGGGAAGAAAAATATGGGTTGAAAGCCCTGGTTCTAATATACTTCCACTGTAGCATAATGGAAGCGCTACGGTGGTGGTAGACCCATTAAGCAGTGAAGTTGCTGTCCACTCCTGTCCCCATCGCGTCCATTCTGAGGTTTTGACCCCTTATGTCCATGTCCCGCTTTTCACTTGAGAAGATATGGAAGAAATATTGGTCCATCCATTCACTGCACTAGGCGGAGGGCAAAGGTCAAAGTTGGTGTGAAGTCAACAGGATGAGTTGTGGCGTTGTGCGGTGTCATTACGTCACACGCGACATCAAAACGTTTTCAATCTTTTACTTCGTTTTTTTTTTTGCTGCCAGATAACTTTGTGTTTTGAAAATCAGTAGGTTATTGTTGCGACACGTGTGATAACCGCGATAGCAGTGTTTTTGCAAAACATGTTATCACGGTTACCACGGTGACCGGTAACTGTTTCTAGTCGTTACCACATTTAAGCCACATGCTGGACAATTAGTATTGAACAACCATCACTATGAATGCCCTCTTCTTCAATTCGTCAAGTTGCCGATTACTGAAAGTATTTGTTGACTAATCGGTTGGGTGTTTTCCTTACAAAATAAATAAATAAATAAATATTAACGTTGAGCAACAAGTCAAATTTGGTCATTCTTCACCAACAAATGCACAAGTATTAAGTTACATACTGTGAGACCAACTCATTACAATGAATTAATATTTATATATAATATTTTGATATTATTTATATAATATTTTGATATTATTTATATAATATTTTGATATTAAAAAAACAAGAATAAAGTCTCATGTTCATCTTTTTCATCTTCTCATCAATCATGCCAATTTAATATTTTCATATAACACGTATTGTAGCAGTTTGCATTTCTTGGGGAAATTTCATACCCACGTGGACACTGTGACATTCTATGACCAGCACATTCATGCCCAGATTTGGACTGGTGTAACTGTCTTGGTGTCTCATTGTGATGTCATCGACACTCCCCTCCGCTGTCTACCAGACACGAGGGCATTCAGTGTTCCCTCCTCATTCTGTTTTGACTCTCTTGGAATAAAGAGCTTTTATGATAGAAACACACATACCTCTACAGTATCAATATAAAATTTAAGTGGACCAAAACGGGGTAATGTCAACACTAAACTAACAATGATTCAATTTCTTGGCAATTATCGACTGATTAATTGTATAATTAGTTGGTCATTGGTTCATCAACTATTTGTTTCAGCCTTAAATACAGTAATGATTTTTCACCTCAGGCCACTATGACAGTGTTAATTAATTAGTTAATTAATAGCATGAACTTTGTTTCACTACAAGATGCTTCATCCTTCACTCCCTTCTTGGACAGCAGCAAACCACTTTACTTCTTCACCTCGGACATTTGCAGGTAAGTCTCTCTCTCTCTCTCTCTCTCTCTCTCTCTCTCTCTCTGTCTCTCTCGCTCTCTCTCTCTCTCTCTCTCTCTCTCTCTCTCTCTCTCTCTCTCTCTCTCTCTCTCTCTCTCTCTCTCTCTCTCTCTCTCTCTCTCTGTCTCTCTCTCTCTCTCTCTCTCTCTCTCTCTCTCTCTCTCTCTCTCTCTCTCTCTGTCTCTCTCTGTCTCTCTCTCTCTCTGT
>OMKY01250157.1:0-12137 GCA_900302395.1 Bregmaceros cantori | reverse complement strand
ACACACACACACACACACACGCAAATAAGTACACACACACACGCACACTAATAAAAACGCATGCACACCACACACACACACACACACACACACACAAAGACACACACAAACTACACGCTAGAGACGGCAGTGATTATTGACTAATCACTTAACTGATGGGTGAGAGAGATTAATTGATTCAAATGTTAAATGTTGTCAATTAAATCAATGTTTTTATGACAATCCATTTCAGGCATATGTGCAGGCTGCACTAACTAAGAAAAATCTCCCTTCTGGTCAACACACCCGCACAAAAACACACACAGAAACGCACAAACACACATCATTCAAACACACACACACACACACCCACAATAGGCCTCCTGAAGTGCGTCCCAGCATTGGCAGTGGCCTACAGACAGAGAGGATGCACCCACTCGAAACAAATGCAGGGTGAAATTAAAACACGGCTCGGCGCAGGGCACTCCGGCTCTGTGGAGCACGAGGTCACATGAGCTCTTCACAGAGTTCTGACCAGCACTCAGCACCTTCATTAGGGCCCACGGAGAGCCCCTAGCCACACGCTCTTCAAGCGATCCACCCAGAATAGGTCAAAGAAAGACCCCCCGAAAAAGAAGGGACTTCGGAACAAGAAGTGCTTCTGCGGTAATGACATGTCCATAATGTGAAAGAGAATTCATGTGAGGCGATAATGGAAGATGCAACAAGGTAGTGTCTCCCTCGCTCTCTCTCTCATTCGCTCTTTCATCTCTCTCTCTCTCTCCGTCTCTCCATCATCTCACACTCGTGGAAAATCCATTGTTCTTCTGCGGCAATGTCAATAATACCATAATGTGAAAACTCACAATGAGGCTGCTTCAGTCTGTAGCGACAGTTCTTAGCTTTCTGGAGCTGAATGTAAAAACTGAACAACACCACCTATTACCACCAGAGATCGTGGGGGCAGTATAGAGGCAGACGTTTTCCATTCGAAAAATCAACAAAGAAGAGTGGTTAAGTGATAACAAAAGTAAAATATCGTACATACTACTTGTGGTCAGAAGTTATGGAATCTGCTGTCGTGAGTTCAGCCATCTTGAAAGTCTCCAGTTCATATACCTACCCTAGAGCATTAACACACCGAATCTGGGACAAATCTAATAAATCCATTCAAAAGTTATCGAATCAACGCGACGGATCGCTTCGGCGGATGCAGCGGCGGCGCACGCGAAACCATAACATCCCCGACGCTCCGCCTTTGGGGGATACAACTACAGTGTGAAGGTCCACCTACAGAGGCCACGTTCAAATACAAACGTGTGAATTTCATCTGGATCCAGACAGAATGAAGCAGGCCTTACAAAATGTTACAAAAGTACAAAGTGCTCCCAGCCTTGGTGAAAAAAATGCAATCTATGCACCGGCAATCTCAAGTGTTTACCAAGCAACCAGTAAGTGTAGTGAATTTCATCATATTTCACTATTTCTGCTTGTAGGCGAGCACTCACAAGACTATTTGTATTCATCCCAAGGGAAATTTGTTGTGGACATACACATACCTTCCACATCACATACAAAGCATGCCACCAATAAAAAGGCCCTTGTAATGTCACAATTCCAACAGAAAGCATGGCTCGACAATATTTCTGGGATAGAATAGAATACGTTGGAGGGCGCGGTGGCAGAGCGGTTATGGAGCGCGCCCCCCCAGACCAAAGGTCGAGCAGTGCCGCGGATTCTCATCCCCTCTCTGGCTTTTCTGCCATGTCTCCCCCAACTCTTCATTCCAGTTTCTCAACTAATCCTATCGCTATGCCTCTCATGTCTCCTACTGCTATACAAAAATGGAAAAAATATTAAATGATATGAACCCCACTATCATGGCCCTAGCCTTCACCATCCAGTCTAAACTTGTTTTAATGATTTTAACCCTTTTAGCCAGTTTCTACTTGTGTTTTAAGTTCCCCACTGGAGTATGTACTCCATCCATGGACAGCCGGGTGAAATATAGCAACTCTGCTAAGCCCGTCTTGTACAACCATCTTTACGTATCACATGTCTCATGCTGAAATGTTTAATGGCTCTGTGCTGTCTGTCCTAAAATAAAATTCATTCATTCATTCATTTATTCAATCAGAATGAAAAACTGTGCTTACGGCCAAAAAGTAAGTAAGTAAGTAAGTAAGTAAGTAAAAAAATAGAGTATTTTATTGTCACTGTCACAATGTTTCCAACATCACAGGGAAAATTTGTTTGGCATAGCAGCAATAACAGCACAAGCACACAGTAGCAGCAGTTACACAATATCAAACAGACCAACGGTCACTAAAACTCACTAAAATCATAAATAGCACAGCAGGATGCATCAGAATAAAAAAGTAGTAAAATAAATAATAGTGCCCACTTGTTCGCAGTGCAATGGGCGGGAGCGTGGGGCATTATCGCACTTATGTGTATGTACGTTAATGTGTTATACCGCGTTTCGAAGGATATCCCTCTAGTTATGTTTTTGGTCGCGTTGGATTTTGGTGCATTTCTGTAGCCTATAAGTAACATAATAGTCATGTTTCGGAATTAAAACATGGCGGACGCTCCGCCGACAGCAACTTAAGGTTGTCTGCTCCCAATTTTTGCATCAGCTTGTATAGCACAGCGGTAGCGTGCTGGACTTTTATGCCAACGTTCTGAGTTTGAATCAGGCCGCGAGCACTTCTTTACCTCTTTTTCAACCTGCAAATTGTGCTTTTTATTTTAGGTTAGGGTAGGTTTAGGGGTTAGGTCTAGGGGTTAGGTTTAAGGGTTAGGCGCAGGCTTGCAATCTCTCAGTGCTTCTAGTTTTGAAATGTTTTTCGAATAATTTCTTAATCTACATTTTTCCAAAGTAATTTTATAATCTGATCTCATGCAGCCTGTGACTCCCCGGATGCAGAGACTGCAGAGCACTGGTCTGGGAGGAGAAAATAAAATGGGTAGAATGGATGAGATTAGTGGAAGCTCGGAGAGAGTATTTCTGGCCCGTGTGCTCCTAATGACAGGGCACCAGTGTAGTAGAGGGTGGAGGGGGGTGCAGGATATTTACAGACTCTGTTACGTCGTGCTTGTTTTCCCCAGCCTGTCGCGACGCAGTAGCGGCCGCACAACCCTGTTCAATGGTCGCCATAAGTATGCAAATGTTTTCTCGAGGGTTAAATGTCGATTCGAATTTGGCGGCAGTGTAGAGGCAGCACTTTTAGCAATTGTGAAAAATCTAACAAAAAAAGGCCAGATTACACTTCTGCAACTGTACTCACCAAACAACGCTTGGGTCTGGTCGCGAACCAGTTTTGCTGGTATGCTTCTGCACCCTTGACGCACGGCGACTAGCGACGCACAGCAGTTTCCCACCGAAGCACAAGTGGGAGTCTATTCGAGGACTCGCTAGAACTCCGACGGAAAGTCACGAGAACTTCGGTGGCCGCTGCGGAAGTG
The DNA here is from genome assembly GCA_900302395.1 of Bregmaceros cantori. Lineage (NCBI taxonomy): Eukaryota > Metazoa > Chordata > Actinopteri > Gadiformes > Bregmacerotidae > Bregmaceros > Bregmaceros cantori. The sequence goes on along the minus strand of OMKY01250157.1, from coordinate 8,690 downwards.
TTTATTTTCCATTTATATATTTATATTTATTATGTTGTAGTGTAGTTGCTCCTCAGTTTTTCGCACACAGAGACAGATCTGTTGGTTGGAGAGGCTAGGCGTCAGAAGTATAAATCGGCCTGAAAAGTATTAGCTCATCCAGTATCAGCACTACGTCCCATTGCCAGTGTCTTTTTCCAACATGCGTTTTTTCAAGTCCCATAGAAATTAAGTTCTGTGTCTTTGTCAACAAAACACACGGCAAAGGAAACTTCAGACTCTCCTTCATCATGAAAGAAAATATTTTTTCTACCCATTTCAATTTTTTACTCATAGCCTCCAGAACAGGGGTGGGTATCACTAAAACTGCTGAATTCTCACAAAATCTTGAGTAAATGTGGGTGCAGTGAAGCCGCTACTTGACAGTAAACACCGCTGCTATACGCTCCTTTTACATGGTACCGTCTGGGGGTCAGAAAGAGGTACTATTTTCTTTTAAATTTAATTCTTATTAACAAGCTTAGTGTAAAGGGAGGGCATGGAGCTGTGAGACTAAGCCACAGAGTGTACGGGCTAGATGAAGCCGACTGTGCCACTGAGCCACACTTAGTTTTAGTTAGATATCATTATATTCAGCAGCTGCTAAATGCTGAAATGCCTTCAAAAAATGAAACTATTTTTGCCAAAGCTAAAATTTTCAAATCTTTTGAGTGATTTATTATTAGAGTTATTTAAAGGTTGAAGTAACAAAATAGATACTGAAGTGAGTCGGACAAATCATTTAAATCTGATGACTGCTTTGGAAAAAGTGAGTTACTATTAAAAAAAATGAAAGTAACTTAGTTACTGACATCACTGGACACAACGTTGTGAAATGATCACCATAATGATGATACTTACATCTCCAGGAGGCAGGAGAGCGCCGCTAGCGTCGGTCATGTTCATGTAGTTGTTATTCTGGAACTGTGGACACAGGAGAACATTTCCATCAGATACTTCTTTCTTCCAGAAAAAAATAATTATTATTTGTATTCTTATTAAATAATGAATACTAAAACAGAAAGACTTGAAACTAGAACTGCAACTGATTAAACGATCAATCGATGATAATCGATTATTGAATTAATCGGCAACTAATTTGATAATCGATTAATCGACAGTGATTAAACGTGTCCTTGTTTGGTCACTCCTCTGCTTAAATGTGTTGAATAGGTTGTTTAATGTTTGCAATATCAACAATGTTTCAGGTTAATAATCACTACAATTTTGAGCGCCGCAGTAGCTCAGTCTGTTAACAGTGAGTACACTGCGAAGCACACAAAATGCCGCGTGTGTCGTGGGTTCGCTTCCCCTCCCCAGCATCTTTGCCGCATGTCTCCTCCCCTTTCTTCACCCTTTTTCCAGCCAATCCTGAATAAAGCTCCGCATGGGGTGCAAAAAAAGATATTTGTTCTGAAAATACAAATGTTCTGCTTTCAAAGAAAGAAACAAACAGATTAATTGATTAATTGCAGAAAAGTTGGCCGATTAACAGAGATGGCAAATCCAGTTCCAGAAAGTAAAAATCCTGCCATGTTTTGGCTCTACCTGTGCACTGCAAATAGCAGCTGCTTCTAATTAGAGAAGCTCTTCAGTTGGGTTGATCTGCTAATCAGTGACACCTGTTTGCAGTGCATTTCTACGCTGGGTAGAATCCAAAATGTGGCTGGACTTTTACTTTCTGGAGCTGGATTTGCGATCTCTGCCGATTAATCGATTAACAAGCAGCTCTACTTGAAACTAAAGCTCCCAGTGACACTGCTAGTGTTGTTTCCCGGTGCATCCTTCCCTCAGCCTCCTCGCCGGTTCTACCTCAGGCCACTCAAGTTAATAACACGGCTCGCAGTGTTGCTACTCCTCTTTGTCATGCAAACGCCTCCTTAATTGACACGCCATAATAGCTGAATGGTGCAGGCCGCGGCGCTGTCATTATGCAGCGTTAACATTTGCGTTTGCGGTGGCGAGGAGGGGAGGGGGGGGCCTCCAGCGAACGCTCTTCCCGAGCGCCTGTGAAGTGGGCTGGATGTCACTCGTCACCTCAGTATCGCCTCTCCTCCCCTCTCCTCCCCTCTCTCCAAGAGCCGAGTGGGCAGAGGAGTCGAGTCGGTTCCGCAAACACTGCCGACTGTGAAAGTGTTGTTTGCGTTTGTTGCCCGCCTCTACCCCCCCCCTGACTCCCGCCTCTGGGTACCTTGTTCTGCTGGGGCGGGTGACGATAGATGTACACACATACAAGCTGGGAGACACGCACGATTTAACCAGCGTTGTGAGGTCACACGGCCGCGGCGAGCGCGTGGCACGTGCTAAAAAGGCGTTACCGTGCCAAGAAGTGGCGGTCCTCAGACCAGAGATGGCAAGTGACGAAGTACAAATACTCAAGTACTGTACTTAAGTAAAATGTTCAAGTATCTGTACTTTTTTCTGCGATTACTTCTTACTTGTAGTGAGTACATTTTTAACAAAAATATCTGTACTTCTACTCCTTACTTTTACCAAAACAGGCTCGTTACTTTTTTTTTTGCATTGACAGGGTAGGATAACGTCTATAATATTAGCCAGTAGGGGGCGCTGATGTACAGTCCTAGTTAATACGTGGATTTCATTTAGTCCCGAGATATAAGATAAATTAGGCTAGTAGTTAATTTATTCGAGCAATAACATTGACAAACTAACATTGAAAAAATGCATTTTACATACAATTTTATTTGTAGTACTTTATACTTTATACTTTCAAAAATACTTTTGAGTACATTTCTGAGCCTGTACTTTTCTGAGCCTGTATTTTACTTGAGTAGCCCTTTGGAACAGTACTTTGTAGTCTTACTCAAGTTGTTTTTTTACAAATGTATTTTACTCTTACTCAAGTAAGAAATCCCGGTACTTTTGCCATCTCTACAATTTAATAATCTGCGTAATCCGTTCCATTTACTCATCTACATCGGTCTTACGAGTAAATGCAGACCACCAGTCCAAAAAGAACAAAGTGACTTGAAGTTGTATTTCGTCTGTCTACTACGGTGACTTTATACAGTGATGCGGACACCGGATGTGCGTATCAGAGGCCGGGACAAAATGGCAGAATCCTATTTTTAGCGAGTAAACTCGTCTATAGACCTGCCAGTGCTGTGGTCCCAGTCGAGGTGGCGAGAATCGGGGCAAGGAGTCTTGGCTAGCAGTCTGGTGCACTCCCTCAGGTGGGCTGTGAAGGTATTGTGGACGCTTCTCTGAGCCACAGCCTCTTGTTGGAGCACCTGGTAGAAATGTGACGACATGGTTAAAATCAGGGCTTTGAACCAATATTTTTTCCCAAACGGTCCGTTCCGAAAAGAAACAAAATTATAACGTTTCCGGTTATGTGTTCCACCAATAAATTGACGTTCCTGAACCGGTTAGAACAAAAAAATGATTGTTCCCGGAACAGTTAATTTCGTTCCTGTCAGCTGTTTAATGCTGTGTAATATATGTTGCAGCAAACCCACAGCATCTCGCTACAGAGGTCCGCTATAACGCTCTACAGCCGAGGTCTCATTGCATGTCGGGGCGAACCCACAACAGCACGCTGCAAAGAGTCACGCAACGATTTGTACTTCACTTATAAATACTCTTGTTCTATTTTTGAAGTTATCGTAAAGTGCACTCCTTTGAGGAACGAAATAAAACCGGTATTAACCGGTTACCGTTATTTTAAAATAAGTGTTCCTGTTCCGGAACATAAAAAATAATAACGTTTCCGGTTTTGTTTCTGTTCCCTGGAAAAGACAAAAAGTTCCCGGTTTTCGTTTTCGTTCCTTGAAGGGTTCAAAGCCCTGGACACAATTATACAGTTACAGAGGGTTGGTGAGGAGCGTAGCCCTGGGGCGATTTACTATATGATCGTGGGTCGAGATCTTGAAGAACAACATTTTGGTAATCGTGGCTATTTCTATAATATCGTATGTTTGTCAAAACTGCCACCCTGGAGGAAAAAAAGACGGTACATTCCGAGAATCAGATTCCAAGAATCTGATCCGTTGAGGTGGATACTTGAGCACTTTTGAATCCGACTGAGGTCGAATTGATTACATTTTCAGCCGGGTCGAAAGAGCCGGGTGTATTGGCCGGTCGTCGACTGCAACGGTCCGAGACACCGGAAGGCTGCAGTTGGCAACTCGGTGAGGAGCAGTAGGGTAGGCGCATTTTTGGGTCTGGACTATCGTGCGATGAGATTTCATGCTCGTCCCAGCCCTAGAGGAGTGTCACAGCGGTGTCGATCAAACGGTTGCAGCTTGACTTAGGCCGCCTCAAGCCGTCTCAGGCATAAAATTATATTAGACAGTATGAACAGTATGAACACCTTCTCAGGCAGTTGCAGAGGATTAAACTTGTCGCAGCAACAACATTGCAGGCCGCCGCAACTTTGTAACCAATCAGTGCTAATACGTTTAAATTTGGGATCCTACATGGAGTCAATGCATAATGGCCAATAGCTGTCATTTTTTTTTAGAATTTTTAGAGGTTTTTTTTGTTAAATACATTTGCATTACAGTGGTTGGTAGAAAGTTGTGATTTAATGCTGTTGTCCTCCCAATTTCTAAAATATATAGTTTTGTCCTGGTGCTTGGAATGGCCAATGACAGCACCATCTGCTGACAGCGCATTTGGAAAAACAATTTGAAAATCAAAAGAGGAATTTGGCAAATTCAAATAAAGAAATAAATATATAGATACAAAAATAAGTAACATAAAAAAATATTGCATAAACCTCTCCGGCGCGCAGGGGCGAAATAATTCCATTCCGATCATCCACAATTCATTGGCTTGTATTGGATCACATAGTTTTTGCGAATTATTTGCCGTTGTGTAAACTTTGAATCCCTAAAACGATCTGCTTATTTGTTAGGGTTGGGGTTTTGGCTAGGGTGCTAGGGTTAGGGATAAGGGTTAGGATTAGGCCACATGTCACAATTTATTAGGTGATAAGGCTTAGACTACTAGTACTCTATGAATATGTGAACATTGACCAGAGCATACCATTGTTGTATTACTCCCAATATTACCACTGCAGTTATTGTTCTTAATACTACTACTACGTTGCTATTATTATACTGCTGTTATGTTTTTTTGTTTCCACTTCTATGTTCTGTTCGGGGTGAACAGATGACCAAAGTCAAATTCCAAGTTGTGTGCTGCACAATTTGGCAAAAAAGTATATAATTGTTAAAATTAAATTATCTATATAATTATTAAGTTACTGTAACCAAGCGCTGCAGTGTGGATTGCACAATTGCACGCGTTTTTTTTGCACAATTACAAAGCTATTAAGTTGCATGCCATCGCCAGAGGTTACCAGTTTCAAATCTGAACTGACCTTAAGATGCGCACATACAGCCAGAGATAGCAAAAGTACCCACATTTTGCATGTGAACATGTTGCCAAAAGCTGTGCCTGTGTGGATGCGTGTGTAAATTGTGGAATCAACATTCTCACAAGTTCATGCCCAGGGCATTAACAACCTCGCAATTCCTCCAGAAATGTATAAGTGCATTATCATTTCACTCCATAGAGTTTGCCTTGCAAACTCTATTTGCGTGCAAATCGGGCCATAAACAGGCAGAGAAGCCGCTGGGTGCCTAAAACGTTTCAACGCATTGACTGAAGTCATTCCAAATGACACAAAGTGCACCCACCCCCTCTACCCAGTGAGTGAACTAACTTTAGGGTGGTGCTGCTGGAAACGCGTTGTCACACAATGCAAACAATATTAAAGAATCCCTGATGAGTCGCTGTGATTATAACAACATTGGTCATCCCAAGGCCAATGGTGAGTTCTCAGTATGTCTAAGCCTGCATTTATCAATACAAAAAAAATGTTTGGATTTTAGAAAGACAGGCTTTTCTGCAATGTCTCCCCCCGACTCTCTATCCCAGTTTCCTATTTAATCCTGTCACTGTCTTTCAATAAAGAATGAAGAATGGCGCTTGAGCCAAAAAAATAAAGACATTATCATTATTATTATTATTAGAAATCCTCCGTGGGCCAGAAAAATTTGATTAGCGGGCCCTGTTGTAGGGCAAGATCATATCATATCATCATTATTTAGCCCTCCTTTAAATGTCTTCAAGATCAGTTGGAAACATTTTGTGTAGAGCAGGGGGCTTAGCTAATGCTATTGTTGAACACCCACCAGGGACCTAATTAGAACTGCAACAAGCCAATAAATTATAACCTCCACCTCCACAGGGCTATATTCTTCCCCATGCTAGTATATTATGTGGTCGCCGGAAGGGCTCTTTTGCCCATCTGTCTGTCTGAATAACACAAGCTGTCATGTGCTGATTCAGATGAATCAAATAGTTTAATAGCAATATAACAAATAACATCAATAAATAGAAGCACTCGGAGATTGCAAACCTGCGCCGTAGTGGTAGAAAAAATAGTACTTTTAGTGCTAGCAGTATGTGTGGCAACCCATTATTAATGCAAGTGCTCGATTGATTGATTGATCGATAGACTGTATTCCCACCGGCGAACATGCTCAGCACAAGCCAACTACATTTCCCCGCGGCTCCATGCGAGCCAGAAGTCTGGTCACATGACCGCGGTAAGCGCCCAGTGATCTATCGGTAGCTTGGTGATTAAGTATGATTATGTTACTTATAGGCTACAGAAATGCACCAAAATGCCATTGATTCTTCTGTGGGTCATTTCCAACAACTATACAAATTTTCATCCAGATCCGTGCACAGCTTTTTCAGTTATCCTGGGGACAGACAAACCAATGCTACCAAAGACATAACCTGCTTTGCAGCACAGCTCCGGCGCAGGTAACAATCTGCGCAACAAGACAACAGTAACTTCATAACATTTAGGCTACATTAAATAAACATACTGTCTCGCAAAAATATTAAAACATAAAATGATGTTACTCATTACTTCATAAACAAACTAGAAGCACTCAGAGATTGCAAACCTGCGCCTAACCCCTAAACCTAACCCCTAAATCTAACCCCTAAACCTAACCCCTAAACCTAGTCTAACCTACAATTTAAAAAAACAAACTAAAAAGTGCATTCTAACTCGGGACTTTGTCGTTAAAGTCATGTATGCTACCGCTGCGCTATACAAGCTGATGCAAAGATGGGGAGCAGACAACCTGAAAGTTGCTGTCGGCGGCGCATCCGCCATGTTTTAATTCCGAAACATCCCTGAACGCAATCGGAAACGTTCAGAAATGGCACCGCCGGTCAAAATGGCATCGGCTGTTTGGGAGAGTAAATGCACCTCGGGCGCAGCTGCGGGAGAACACGGCCAGGCGTGACGTCACTACGGATCATTCACCCGTTAATATCAAATCAAACTTTATTTACATAGCACTTTTCAGGCAGAGCAATGTTACTTAAAGGCTATAGAAATGCACCAAAATCGAATCACTTGTCTTTCGTCGTTTCCAACTTTTCATCCAGATCCATGCTCAACTTTTTCAGTTATCGAGGGGACAAACCAACGCGGCTGAAAACATAACATGCTCCGCCCCGGCGCAGGTAACTAGGCCTATGCAGTTGCCCCGACTACTACTACTACTACTACTACAAGTGATCTTCTGCGAAGGAGGCGCATGCAAAACCATAACATCCCCGAAGCTCTGCGTTTTGGGGATACCTTAGCATTTTAGTGCATTGACTATTGAGGTGATCTGCCTGGACCATGGTTAACACTCAAATACGTGGACGCTGATGAGAGCGAATCAGAGCAGCAGATGTCTCCTGCCGAGAATGATGTGCGGGCGGCCTCAGGCGGTTCAGACTTCATGAAGATCTATGATCTTTTGTTATTGTCCTGCTCCCTTAAAATGAAACCATTACTCTTCTAACCAATCCACGTAGCTTGGCATTCTCCAGGAATCAAGTCCTAACCAGGGCTTTTAACCAATATTTTTTCTCAATCGGCTCATTCCGAAAACGAACAGAATTATAAAGTTTCCGGTTATGAGTTCCACTAATAATTGATGTGCTGAAAAACTTGGAAAGGGAAGGTGCGCAACAGCAGAGACTCGCGGAGCAGCGGACACCTTTGGGACAGACCGCGCTGTTTCAATGAAAACTTTGAGGAACGAAATAAACCATTATTATTATTTTTAAATAAATGTTCCTGTTCCAGAATATAAAATATAATAACATTTTAGGTTTCGTTTCTGTTTTCTGGAAAATACAAAAACAAATTCCCAAATTTCGCTTTCCTTCCTTGAACCGGTTCAAAACCCTGGCCCTAACCAATTAATGAGTCAGCTAACCGGTAGGGCTGAGCGATTTTTACAAAAACTGTAAACCTCGGTTTCAATCGGACAAACACAAGGGACGTTCACATTTAGTCTAATTCCCAAACATATTGACAACTAGCCTTTCCACACATCATGCACGGAGAAAACGATGCTTTGAAGAAACCAAAACAGCATTGTTTTTATTGTCGGTTTTCGGTCTGACCGAAAATCGTTCAGCCTTACTAACCAGACTTTGTTAGAGATTGACATTTCTGATTGGATAGCATCTTTCATGACCAAAATCCTTTCATTGCTGATGTGAACATGACTGGTGAAGTGATAAGCTATGATTTCACTCATTGATGGTCTCATCTCAAGAACCACCAGATAGCATAACACTCCCACAGGAGGGGAGGCAGGGGGGGGGGGGGGTGA
>OMKY01250154.1:0-16224 GCA_900302395.1 Bregmaceros cantori | reverse complement strand
ATGTTGCCTGTGGACGACCGCGGTGCTAAAATTGTTCATATGTGAATAGCAGCAGGACGGCGGGGTGGGAGTGTGTTTGCGGGTGTGTCGGGCTCGGTGATACCAGTTGAATTAATGCGTTTTGTAACAGATATGATTACTGCATGACGCAGTTTGTTCCAACTGCGTCATACGGGACACGTTGCCTTGGACTGTCAACACATGTTAATCCCATGTAAAGACACATGTCGACATTATATTAATCTGATGGTGAGCTGCACTTCCCAGGATTAGTCAATTAACATCCATGCTGCGGCCAGCGAACATACAACCAATGGAGCTGCCTGAAGAGACTGCCCCCATATTAGATGTGAAATGATTGGGTTGAACCCTAGACTGTATATAAAGTAGACGCAGCGTGCATGACGTCATCCCATTGCTTTCATCAAACTCGGGTTGAAGCCGCTGACCGCGCGCCGGCATTGTTGAAAGTACCCGTGACAAGGAGAGATAGAGAGAGCTATACAGTATATGAGAGAGAGAGACACCCCACACACGACTTCTTCCGGTGGTACTGTCCGCTAGGGGCGCCAACGACAGAGTCAGAATGAATGGTATCCTATGGGAGCTGAAATAAAAAATATTAACGCCACATCTGACACGTTTGTGAAATGATGTCTCCCCTCACACATCTTGAAAGGGTCAGCCTCCAAAATCGTATCAGTTCATTCATCTATCCTAGAGCATTAACACACCGAATCTGGGACGAATCCATCCATCCATTCAAAAGTTATCGATGTGTCAGTTGCGCTGTGCCATACCACACCCAAATGTTCTAGTGCGGATCCCACAAATGCATGATTCAGTAGTCTTAAACCTGTTCCATTTACTTTGTCGGAGTTACTAGTGCAAGCAGCCATCCCATTGGTCCAGAAGAACATGTGACCACATCGGTGAGTAACTTCAAGTCCGATTTTTACTGTATTTTATCAATATTTATACAAAGCGATGATCAAAGCGGGGTGGATGATGGGTCACAGAGCGAGCTGTAGTAAGCAGAATTTGAACCGGTGTGCGTATTGTGTGACAAATTCAGCCACTTCGGTACACTACGATGACTCACAAAGGCAGTTATACAGACACTGGAAGTTTTGGGCACGTTAACTCGTCTATAGTGTGTACGTTTGGTGTGTGTACGTGTGTTTGTGCACGCGCGTCTACGACATGTCTGCCGTAGATCCGCAAAAATGACAAACGATGTTAAGATTAATTGATGACAAAGATATAATAATATTTATTGGCACAGTGTGTGGTGCTGTGAGTTTTTTATACAACATGTTCATATTTTTCTGTCTTGAATCAACCAAACATTTGTGATTTATTTTCAACTCTAGTAATGAGCTGCTAGTATTGTGAATACATTTGCAGGTGCAAAATATTTCACACCCCTGTTTTTTTATTATTTAAGATTGTGTGCATTATATTATTAATATAAAATTGTTTTCTATATGTACAAGATGAGATGCATGGCTTGCTTTCACGTGCTGATTGTTCAACATTTCTTTTGAGATTGAGGCAATTTGTGGTGGCTGATTTCAACAGCAATATGTATATAATTTGTAAATACCGTATTACATTATTTAACATACCGAGATCCAGACGCCATTCTAACAAGGTTTTTGCTATTTAGGGATTATTTTTAAGGAAAAAAACGTGAATCAAATAATTTACTTTTTTTTTTGTTCCAAAAATGTGCCTGAAGGCACTCTGAATTAAAATAATTTACAACAAACAAACTGAATTAAAATAATTGACAACAAAACAAACAAAACAAAACTAAAAATTAAGTATTTTACTCTATTAATTGGTTAAGATTATTTTAAGTAGGCCTAATACAAAAGTAATCTAACATGTGATTACTGAAATATAATCAAATAATTTGAACAGATACCTTGTGCACCAAATGATTTTAACTTTTAACTTATGTTGGCTCCAGGCTAGAATATGAACGGAACAGCTGAAGTTTATAGAAAATAAATAAAAAAATAATTTTTATGGAAAATTATTTTGATTCAAGTTTTTTTTTCTTTTAAAAAGTAACCGAGTTAAAGTACCCCCTTCCCAACCCTGCTTGCCCTATATGCACGTTTGGGAAAATTACTTTTACTCTCACAGTTACATATTACTGTAAGAATTGTAATTTGTGATGCTATCGCATTACCACATTTCAAAGTCAAGTTTTTGGGAGCAAGCGCCATTTTTTCATTCTTTAATGAAAAGTGATAGTGACAGGATTAAATCAGAAACTGGAATGAAGAGTCGGAGGGAGATATTGCAGAAAAGCCGGAGAGGGTATGCAAACCCGCGGCGCTGCTCGGCCTGTGGCTGCGCTCTAACGACATTGCCACTGTGCGCTCCCCTCAATGTCTTTGACAATGGTGATACAATCAAATCAGTTTCATACTTTCCCTTTAATTTGTACTTTTTCGATTCTACTAGTTACTCCGATGTCATTCATAACATATAACAATCATATAAGTGCATGTAATCCCCTTTCCTGGCAAAATGTAATTCAAAGGGACTATAGTTACCTTTTTTGTAATTGGATTACTGTGATCCGATTAGGGTGGATTGCCCTGATGTGGGGCCACTGCCTAATGGGGGACACATAAGCTCCACTGACTCTGGCTCCTCCCTAAACTGAATGGATGTCAGTGAAGCGGTGGTAAAAGCAAACTCGAAATGTGGCTAACATTAAGTTCAACTGTTCAACTCTAGATCTAGACTGTCCGTCATTAGGCAATCTCTCAAAAAAGAGCCCACATTAGGGCAATCCACGCTACATATCTTCTTACTACACAACCCTATTTGTATGACAGGGGGGAAAACGGAACCAGAAACAGCACAGTGAAACTGACGTAGCAGTGATTAGTGACTATCAGAGATGGGCAGTAATGCATTACATTTACTCCGTTACAATTTTTTGTGTGTACTTTTTTACTTTTGGAGTACATTTTTCACAAGTTACTTTCTACTTTTACTCAAGTAAATTTGAGGTGAAAGAAACTACTTTTCATTAGATGTGAGCAATTTGCTACTCGTTACATTAACTTGGCCTTTAACGACACCCGTTGGGAACTGTTGGCACATATGTTGGCGTCATATCTCTCTCTCTCTCTCTCTCTCTCTCTCTCTCTCTCTCTCTCTCTCTCTCTCCTTCTTGGACGTTCTCTCTCGCTCTCTCTCCCTCTCGGGCGTGGTCTCAGTCTCTCTCTCTCTCTGACTCTCTCTCTTTCGGTCTCTATCTCTCTGTATCTTTTGAAAAGAGAATTTGTCCTATTTTTTTTTTTGTAAAAGTTACTCAGTACTTTCACTACTTAAGTAACTTTTCTGTGGAGTACTTTTTTACTTTTACTTGAGTAACTATTTGGATGACCACTTTTTGCTTTTACTTGAGTAATATTTAGCTGAGGTAACAATACTTTTACTTAAGTAATTTTTATGGCTACTCTGCCCATATCTGGTGACTATATAATTCCACCTCTAGAACAATAGCTAGAAGCTTTAGACTCGCCAAATGCAGACCACATGTACTCAGTATGTTACACATATTATGTGTATTTCAATGTACATATCGACTCCGTTGTTCATATGCTGTCTTTGTACAATTACTTCAATTCATTTTCAATAAATATGTCAAATATGCGTGTTGTTGTTGCTGTTGTTTCAGTTTGTTTTTAAATTAATCATCTTTATTTTGCCCTGTTCCAACCCAGTGGGGGGTGTGTGTAACCTGTGTGTCTGAGCAGTGCATCATGGGTAATTCACTTGGTCACAGTTCCAGTGCAGCGTGCTGACAATAGACGATGCTGGGGGTCAGTATGAGACTGGGGGGTCAGTATGAGACTGGAAGAAATCAAACAAAGTGTTTTTGTTATTTATTTCCAAAAACTCAAAGTCTAGGGGGACTGGCTCAGCAGGTCTCGACAGGCTCCAGGAGAGACCGGGTCTCACCTCGCATCCACAGTGCCGCAAGTTCTCCTGCCCTGGTCGATTTGTCTGCAATGTCTACCCCTGATCTCTTCAACCCAGTATCTGACTAATCCTATCCAATAAAGATGGAAAAACTGTGCTGACGTCAGAAAAAAATAACTTAAAAATAAAAAAGTAGTCAATAATATAACTTAGTTACCTTTAACAGTAGCAGTGAGTAATGAGTAGAGCCATTACTTTTCATAAGTAACTGTGGTGAGAATATTGCCGTATCCCTCTCAAGGTGCACATGAGAGCCATGCTCTCAGCGACAGGCGTGTTTGCTCCCCCCACTGGCCACGTGGTGCTAAAACATGCGTCTAATCTCCTTAGTCCGGAGTGATGATGTACCAGCGCACGCGGCTTATGCAACAAATCCTCCACACTCAAAACAATATAACTCAACCTTTTATCTATTAATCCACCTCTCTGCATCACCATGGCGACACCCGGCCCTCCGCATCATGATGTTGATGGAGGTGGCTACTAGGGGTGTAAATAATATCGATTTTGTATCGATATATCGATGCAACAGATGTCGATACAATGTATCGCAAGAGTATAGATTTTTTTCTTGTCTATTTTTATCAATTTGGACGTAATTCCACTCCCGTGCTGCGGGTGGCACTAAACTTATGTGGCGCCACTTTGAATATTGTTATTTTATAGTGAATAAGTACAGGGGCATGTTTGTTACCATTTTGCTGCTAGCGCACTTTGGATATTGATATTTTATAGTGAATAAGTTCAGGGCCTGTAATTATTTGATTTGGATATTTTGTGTAATTTGTACAGTACCTTTTGATACAAGATTTTTATTTGCTGTTTCTATAATAAAAGCTATAATTATATTACAGCTGTCATTGATTTATTTCGAATTTGAAATATTTTCTAGTCTGTTGGGTAAAAAAAAAATACATTTAATTAAATTGTATCGAATCGCAGTGAATTCTTGAGTATCGGAAAAAATCGTATCGTTGGGTCAGGAAACCGATACTGAATCGAATCGCCATGATGGGTGTGATTTACACCCCTGGGGGCTACCGGTCCTCTGGACTGATAGCCTTCTCCATTTACTACCCAAACCAAAAGGCCTTAAGTTCTATGAGGTCTGTAGATGACAGATAGAACAGGTAACATTTTGGATTCCAGTGGGCAGGTGATTCAATTGCTCAAAATGCCCAGAGTTCACTAAGAACTGAGATTGGTTGCAAGGGAAACTTCAAAGAGGATGAATGAGAGGTGCCTGGATTGCGTCTATTTATTTATTTATTTATTTATTTGTTTATTTAGACAGGGACAGCGCTCATTGATCAACATCAGAGTTAGCCAACGGATAATTTCCATCTGTAGTCCCTGGGCAGGTCAAAAAGAATTCAGTGAAACATAAATACATGAATTACAAAAACAAAAACAGTGACAAATAAAATAAAATAAAAAGACCCCTGGACACCCTGGATAAACCGCAGATCGATCGCCGATGACACGCCATCCATCCATCCATCTTCATCCGCTTATCCGTAGCCGGATCGCGGGGGCAACAGCTCCACCAGAACGCTCCCGACTTCCCGCTCCAGAGCAACATTAGCGACCTCCTCCTGGGGGATCCCGAGACCCAAGGCCAGCTGATAACACGCCGAAAAATCGTATTATAATTAAATTCGGGCGGGTTGCGGATGAAGGGGTAAAAAAAAATGACGCTATTCAAAGGTTGGCGGATAGCGGGCTGGTATGGTTTTCAAAATCTGCTGAAAAAGTTTGGATAATTGGATTGGATTCGATTATTTGCATCATCCATGCATCTCTCCCTCTCCGAGTAATAAAGTCCACATGTTCAGACCCCATCAAAACACAGCTCGCATGTGACAAAGATCATGTCACATGAATACATCCCCACAATGGAAGATCCATCCCACAGATTACCTTCCCTTAATCAAACAAGGCAATCTCCAGGAGAGACGTAAGCCTCCCGTCGCACGGATCGCCAGACAGACCGCGACAGATGGTCTGTGAAAAGAGATGTCTACTTTGGAGGATCTAGTTAAGAGGTAGACGGGTTAGGAAGTTGGGTAAGCAGGACACAGGATGACAAGAATATACAACATCAAGCTGAAATGATTGCTTGAATAATCGCCTGCAAAAAAATACTCGACAAAATATCTCAGCTTGATTAATCTTTCAGAAATCGGATATTAAGGTAGATGCGACTTCTGAATTTCATAGCTATATTCAAAGCTGGTTCATGTACAGTTTTGGAGCCAGTTTTGGTACAGTTCTTCTCAGCTACCATGGAGTCCATCCTGCATGACGGTGTGGAATGCTCGAACCATGGCTAGGGAAAACGCAAATAACGGAAACGGGCACTTTCATCCGGTTTCCGCAGGTGGTTTCAACCTTCAGTGTCCGTTCGTCTAGCACTTAGCAATCCGGTGAGGTTGGGCGAGGACGGAGCAATATCACAAGACGTCAGTATATGCAAAAGGGTGAGCAAAGCCTGGTGGATTAAGGGATCACTGGCACAGTCTGTGGTAAATGATCATAGACATCTATAGTGATCAGATTTGGAACTGGTGTGCCTTTTGTGTCACAAATTCAGCCACCTCTGTCCACTGCGATGACTCTACACAGGCAACTATACAGACACAGGGAGAGCGTTTCAGACGGCCGGACAAAATGTCAGCCTCCTGTTATGGGTGTGTAAACGTGTCTATTGACAAGGGAAATACATTTAATTCTGATTCTGAGCCCAGTGCCCCCTTGTGTCAGCCTAAAAGAATGCACCGGAAGGATTGCAGAGGAAGGATTTGCCGGGGACAAAATCTATCTCAACCAAACACAAATAATCACGGCACGACTAGACTTTAATTTCTGTTTGTGTTCATACTTGCAGCGAACAGCGGTACATCCCGTACTACTGTCCTTAAGCAGCCCTGCGGACAGATGTGGTCTGACATGAATCACAGTAATCTGTTTGTTTTAATGGACCGTATAAAAACCATAGCACAAAATCCTTTTCTTAATCTTTGTCCCAGTGTGTATTCACAAACTCTGCTATGAAATGATTCGAACCAGGTGAAAGTTAAAATACATCAGTAGAAATAAGAACATCACCAAGTACTGATCAAAATATCTTCTCAAGTGAAAGTAAGAAATACAGGCTCGGAAATAACTAGGCTTCTCTGCCAAGTAAACGCATCACATCATGCAAAACGACAATATATTTCTAGAGCCTTTGTATCATAAGTCAAAGAAATAAATAGGGTGGATTGCCCTAATGTGGGCCATTTTTTGCAAATTCCTAATGTGGGAGTCAGTCAGCTATATAATGTCGGACAGTGAAATGTAGTATTGAACACTTGAACTTAATGTTAAACACATTACCCAGTTTCCCTTTACCATAGTTTCACTGACATCCATTAGTTTAAGGAGGAGCCGGAGTTACTGGAGCGTAGGTGTCCCACATTAGGACAATTCTAACGTCTAAAAATACCAAGTACTTGGAAATCTAAGTAATGGAATATTTATAACGGAAATCTAAGTAATGGAGTATTTATACTTTGTTACTCGTCGTCTCTGATTATTGGGCTATTAATCTAGTGATTCGTGTACTGTTAAACTTCCCATCAAAATGTAGGAATCCAATTATACTAGCGAATACAATGAGAATTCAGGGAACAATTCCTAATTTGAATGTCCTTACGTGACATCCCCCAACCTGCCTGCAAGTTCCCTGCAGGGCTCTGAACCGGTTCAAGGAACGAAAACGAAAAAAGATTTAAAAACTTTTTTTTTTTTCGTTCTCTATATATTTTAGCATATCCTATGCCTAATAATTTTGTTTTCAAGCCCTGGTTCTCTGTGTGGATAACAGGTAGCAGAGCAGAGTGTGGGAGGCAATCAGGCCAAACAGGCTGCACCTGTAGCGGAGCCTCGTTAAACCAGGTGTGTAGGTCACCTCTGTTCATTCCTCATTCATTTCCAGTGCTGCCATAGTCAAGTAAGTAATCTAAATTACTGATTGCTAACTGTTCCTCTTAAAAAGTTACATTACTGACTACCCTCATTTTAAAGTAATTAAGCTTTTTTTTTAGTGCCAACACACATTGAAAAGGAGATTTAGTTTCACCAATACCCACGTTATTGAAAGTGGATTTCAAACTTTAATTCTCGTAAATAATGTCATGCATTTCACCAAATAGTTTTTTTACGTTTTAATTGTTTTATTATAAAACTAACTAATATTAAATGGGGAGCCTCATGGAACATTAAAGTAACTAAATGAAACATTGTCTTGTAAATACTGATTATGGTTTTGGAAAAAAGTAATGTTATACCAGTTACTAGAAAAAAAAAGTTAAAATCAAAGTAAATTAGTTACTGCAACTTAGTCATTGAAATCATTGTTCATAGTAAACACGCTTATAGTGCACTACTGCACTCAACAGAACAATTTTGAAAGCTAGACGTTGTGTTATCGTTGGTAAGACATGGATGTTTTATGTGAACGTGAAGTTATACATACGTTTTTCTCAAGTTCGGCATACACACAATTTTCCCATTTTCTTGACAGGGTTGGTTTCCGGAGTGGGATAAGATGGAGTAAAACATTACTTTTTTTTTCTTTAGCAGTGATTTTTGCACTGCATAACTCTTACTACACACAAGGACCACCAACAATACTGATTTTTTTGGGGGGTGACAGGATTAAATCTGAAACTGGGATGAAGAGTTGGGGGTAGACATTGCAGAAAAGCCGGAGAGGGTATGCCTTTGCCACCGGGTGCCCCCCCCACATGCCCATTTTTAAAATAATTTTGAACACTATATTTTCATTCAGTACATCTATTCTCCTCCTCCCATGCGCCCTCCTATTTTGTGATATCGCTCGCTTGGGTTGTGACAGTTACGTAACACAATTAACAGCCAACCTTTAACCGGGCCAATGAGATCAGTGACCACGCAAGAAAAATGGCCGCTCTGTGTGCCGTGCATACGATGCAGGCAGGTCAGTGGGCTGGCAGCAAAGCCTATTGGCTAAGGTCCCAGATTGGTCATTGAACACTAATACGCTGAAAGGAGAGCCGGGACAACCTGATGTATTTTTAACTGTTAGTGTTACTTCAGCACTACACCTTTTCACTGGTGATACACTATTCCTACACATTGGCTGTGTCCGAAATCGCTCCATACCCCCCACATAGTGCACTATATGGGGCGCACGCCATTTTGTAGGGGTGTCCGAATTCTCCATGTACCCTATATAGTGCACTGAAAGTATCCCACAATGCACCGCAAAAAGTAGTGAGCATCGGATGTACGCTAGACGGAGCAATATAACCCATAATGCATTGCAAGACGTTTTAAAAATGACCTAAACTTACATAAATGGCATTACGAGAGTAAATAGCGACCGACCACGGCAAATAGTTATAAATGTAAGTACTTTTGACTTTTTCTGACGATTGTTGAATTTTATAATTATATTTTTTATAATTAGATTTTATAATAATTTTGACGCCGCCAATTCTAGTGTCCGAAATATCGGCCATTGCTGTTGAGTGCACTATATGGGGGGTAGGGAGTAGGAGATAGGGAGCAATTTCGCACACAGCCACTGTTTACTGTGCACTTGGGTTTAATTTGGGCAGATCAGGCAGATCGCTGCAAAGCACATGACGCGTTGAGTCGTGGGTTCCTTCATGGCTTCTTCCTGTGACAGCTGGGGAGTCTTAAAAATGGCCTGAATGATCGCTAAAAAACAAACATTTTTTTAAAAAAAGCTTCAAAGAACGATTTTTGTGCTTGAGTGAGATGTTTTTTGTGACATCCCTGAATAAATATTTAGCGCAA
Source organism: Bregmaceros cantori (assembly GCA_900302395.1). NCBI lineage: Eukaryota > Metazoa > Chordata > Actinopteri > Gadiformes > Bregmacerotidae > Bregmaceros > Bregmaceros cantori. Next base: position 6,363 of record OMKY01250154.1, on the reverse strand, counting down.
ATAGCACAATAGAAACACAAGAGCACCAGAAACCATGTAAATAGATGATAGTCTCTCGACACTTGATTAGAAAAATATTTATTCTCTGTACATTATAAATGTCACACACTGAAATATGTACATATAATTTAAAAAAAAGAGGCCCTCTGCAACACGATCCCACAATTCTTCACTATTTTTTTCCCACCAAATGCTCCTTTGTTTTGACTGTACACTAAGATCTGACTCAGAAGATCCAGATAAAATCTGCCCTTCAGTGAGAAATGAGGTCTATGTGGCTAGCTTTCATAACCTGCTTTTCAGCACACCCTTGAGCAGACAGTGTTGCCTAGAAATGTACCACCATCAATAACGGCAAAAACGAAAACGCCGGTCAAAGATGGTTTTGCTGCATCTCTTGCAGCACGAAAGATACAACAAAAAATGTCGACAGGTTCTCAAGTCTTCCATTTCAAATGTCCTTTAGGGGAGCAGGCTGTTTAGTCACAGTATTATTTAGTCACAATAGGGCTAGGGGTTAGGGTAGTGGTTAGGGTGGTATTGCTCTTTTTTTCACCCGGAGCTATGAAAATCTAAGCTCCCCTCCCTATGGACAAAAAAACTGATGCAATCATCCCTGGGACCGGATGAAAACTATCTGTGAATCTGTAGTTAACATAGAATCTAAATGAGGCCTAAGTTGTTAATAGGTCCCCAAAGCTTCAGGAGCAGTGCACTCACGGTGGTCTCAGAATTGACTGAGATAAGGTTAAATTGTGTTGGTTGCCGTTGCATTCCAGTCCATCCATGCTGCACAGGAGAAGACAGCACCCCTGTTTCAGATCTTTCTGCAAGGCTTGACAGCTGTCGATTTTGCCTGCGTTCACCCTGTACCAAATAGAAGTTCTGATCTCTGCTGAGCCAAGGCATCAGTCCATCGTGAAACAAATTTGCACCGTCCACTTCATTTATTGTTTCTTTTGACTCAGCAAACACATTTAAAATGTTAGTTGGTGCTTCAAGTACAATGTGTTGGTATCCCAGCTTAAATCAAGGAGGCCATGAATATCAGAATACAAGAAGAACATCAAATTGTGATGAGGAAAGGAGTAGTGTTGCCTCTCACATGTGTGTAATTCTGCTCATGAGGAATCGTATCAACTTAAAAAAAAGTATAAAAAATGTATCAGTGTAAATTCCTTCTTTCATTCCTCTTCCGTCATGTGGGCAGCAGTTTGAGCAAGAAGGCCCAGTCCTCCCTCTCCCCGGCCACTTCTTCTAGCTCATCCTTTGGGATCCCTAGGCGCTCCCAGAGCAGCGAGGGACATCGTCTCTCAAGCGCATCCTGGGTCTTCCCCCAGGCACCGCCTGCCGGGTCAGAGTAAATTGTCAGCAGAAATACTCATTGGGCGGCCCTTCAGTTCTCCCGGTGGCCTGCGAGTCTACACTAGAGCGTGCCGACAACAGGCGGTTGTTCTCGTCCGGGATAATCCGTGCCATGAACTCCCCTTCCACGCCCTTCGCCTTGTTATTGGGTGCCAGCGTCTCGAAGGTCACGTACGAGTCCTGCATCTCTTTGGACTGCTTGCCCAGCAGTTTGCGGCAGCGCTTCTTCAAGGCTCCGCAGCAGACGATGAGCGTGAGGGGCACGGCGATGACGCACGCCACCGTGATCACCACCACGTTGATGAGCTTCTGCGTGCCGCTGGCGCTGGCTGCTTCGTCCGTGGAGAAGATGACACACTGCTCTTTCCTGGGGATGAGACCCTTAACGCAGACGCACGCAATGTACTTGGTCTTGGGCACCAAACCCTCGATGGTGATGCGGTTTTTGCCGGCCCCCACGTTGATGCGGCGCATGTCGCGTTCGCCGAATACGGCATACAGTACGCTGAACTCGGTGGTGTTGCTGGCGGTTGGTGCGCGCCAGTTCAGGGACACGGTGTGATCTGTGTCGCCGATCACTTTAACGGAACGCACGACACGCTTCTCGGGCGCCTGCTGTAGTGATGAGGCGTTGCCCACCAATCCGACGATCTCGTCTTTGTCTAACTCGCTCGGCATGTTGGAAGGCGACGCGCTGTAGCTCTCGACATCGGACGATCCCTGCTCCTTCAGAGGCTTGATGACGGGCTGGACTGGACTGCTGGTTGTCGTCAACGATGGCAGCAGATATCTCCCGCTCGGCTTCTCCTGGTACGCCGCCTTGCCAAGGGCTCCGTTTTTCTTGTCTTTGTGTCGTTTAGAGCTGTCGTTATCCTCAGATTTGAAGGAGTTTGTGATGACCAGTGAGATGATGCCTTCTGCTGTGCCCACAAAGTTGGTGGCTTTGCAGATGTAGCGCCCAGAATCGTGGAAGGACACTTCGGGTACACTAAGGATGGACCAGATGATTCCCTCCTTGGTGATCTCTTGTTGTACTATGGAGGGGAAGCAGCAAATATTAGCTGTGGATACTATTTGCGAACTTCACACAATAATTTCCTGGTGTTTATGAATAAATTCAAAACAAAAAAATGTGAGTAATCCTCAGACACGCATGACCAATATGTTTGTTTTGTTGTTTTCTATCAACTCAGATAATGTTTTTATTTTTATTTTTATTTAATTAATAGATTTTAGTGATGTGGTAATGAATAACATGATAGAAAATTGCATTGATTGATCATGCCAGCAGGGAACATCCAGTGATGGTATTGAGTATCAAATATTCAAATTATCACTATGCCTTAAATAATGTATCACTCAATCTTGTTATTAGTATTATTAGTATTTCATTTCATAACCGCGTCTAAATTTGAATGCATCAAAATCACTGACTATGACTATCTTTATTGGATAGAATTAGTCGGAAACTGGGTTGAAGAGATCGGGGGTAGACATTGCAGACAAGTCGACGAACGTAGTCGAACTCGCGACACTGCGGACGCTGCGGTAGACATAGCGCCAATATATGTCCATGCTGTCTCTGTGGCACAATTGCCAAGACACCCACCTCACGTATGGTGCCTATGACTTAGTTCACAACCATGGGCACTGTCGCGAGTTCTCTTCCGTACACCAACCTATCTGCAACGTCTCCCTCCGATCTCTCGACCCACATTTGTAACTAACCCTATACATCCAAGACCAGACATTATTATCATCTCACCGGTGCCGTTGAGCTTCTTGCCGTCTACGCGGGACCAGGTGAGTTCCGGAGTAGGAACTCCAAGCGTCCCACAGCGGAGCAGCACGTTGTTGCCCAGGGAACTGCGGACCCGGCCCACGGCGGTGTGCACCTTGGGCCCCTGGCAGCGCTGCACCTGGGCCTGGGAGAAGGCCAGGCCGGCCGCGCTCTGAGGGCCGGCGCAGCGGAGCTCGGTGTCGATGAGCGCCAGGTTAGACGACGGAGACTTCTGGAACTGGACCAGGTCGTGGAGGCGACAGTCGCACAGCCATGGGTTGTCATGGAGACCTGAGGGAGAGGATCGGAAACAATTTAGGCACCAGCCCTGTAAGAAAATCCATACCATAATTATATTGAACTAATTTCACACACAGATGATTCTATGGTGCAGTAAAACTTCTTCATCCAACCCCATGCACTTTTGTGCATGTGGCTTAGTCTCACAGCACCCTCCCCCGCTTCACAATAAGATGCAAAATGGCGCTTGCACCCAAAAAAATAACTTGAGGAAGAAAAAAAATTCGCCCACTTCCACAACACAGTAGTATATACTGCAGTGAATGGTGCGGCATGCTGGGTACGAAACCATTAGTGACCGAGATGTCGCTAACGGTGCTGTACAAATACCAGCTGGATGACGCTTGGCAAGTAGCCAGGCTGATCTCTTGTCGAACGCATCCAGACGTATCTCCCCCTCCTCCACGTAGGGGTGCGTCATCATTACAATGCCCATCTCACACATTTTTGAATATGCTCTAGTTTAAATACACTCTGAAGACTGATCTCATAAGTGTAAGTAAATCAGGGCATACATGCTGTGTCTTAGATCACAGCACATGCACCGCCGTGAGATTGCTTCCCCTCACGGTCAATGACTGCACTTCCGCTCGTTCTCTCTCTCTCTCTCTCTCTCTCTCTCCCACTCTCTCAACCCCCGTTCACTCTAATGACGTTAATAAATTACTGCTATGTTGCACCAGGCAGGGGATCAGGCCAAAAGGGTTCATGTTCGCTTTCCAGCTTGAAGCGTCGAAACTGAGCAATCACAACAAGGACACTTTGGCCCACTTATGTCTGCATGAGTGGGCCAGCACAGTGTGAATCAGACTGTGTACGTGATGCCCGTGCCTCACCGGCACAAGCGGTAAGCTCCAGTATATGATTGCCGTGTCCCAAACCATGGCAGGAACAGAGATTATTGTCTGCACAGTTGCTCCCTGACTATCTGCTGGGCGTCCACATCAGTACACACACATGCATTTCCTGGCCTGGCGAGTCAGAACCAACGCATCGTCCACACGTTGCACATCGCCAGGTGGTTGCATTGGGTCTGGGAAAATCAGGCAAGACGCCGGTCTGCATTTTATCGGCCCATCAGCATGGACGTGGGGGGGCTACGCGAGACGTGGGCGTAGATTTGTTTTCACGCCTCCACACCGCTTGTCCCACCTACTGCCCTGTGATTGGATAACACAATTTGATTGACACTTTTTTTTACGTTTTCCGACCCTGTTTTTACCGGACTGAATGATGGTTCTATTCGTGTGTGATGCGTAGATGATTCGTTGGTTCTGGCTCGCCAAGCTAGCATTTCTTCAGTACAGCCCTACCAGCAGTACCTAGACACGGAATGGCTGAAACCGACCAAAACTGACCGAAACTGACCCAGATTTAGTCAGATACACATTAAGAACAATGGTAGAAGTCATCAGGATGTTCATATTCAATGACTTTGAGCCCAGAGGACAAGTAGTTCCGGGGTGGGGGAGCTAGTAGACTAACATGCTATGTTAGTATACTCACTGTGAGTTCAAACCAAACGCGAACTGGGCGGAAAGATTCGCTTTGGAAGCTTGTAACGCGCCGCAGCATTTCATTTTTATAGCGGCATGTGTTGAGCGGTAAGAGCGAAACCACGGAAGCGGCAAAATTTAAATTCCCCACTCTCCAGCTCGTAGGCGGCACCCGTGGCTCGCAGCAGCAAGTGCCTTTCCCTTGTCAGTGAAAGGAGGGAATATGTGGAATGAGTAGTCAATATACAATACAAAACAATGATGTGTTAACACACACACACACAAAGAAGCGGGATTATTCTCCGTGACCGGCCGCTAGCCTCGCTGTTTGTGCGGTGGCTCTTCATTGTCATCCTCCCGCTCCCCAGGACCGGATAATGATATGCTGCGTTACATTTACTTTCCGAGTCGGCGTGTCCGAGGTAAAGCACGTCACCGCATTTGACCAATTCAGTAAAAGCATTAACTAGGATGTGCCGACTCGTAACGTTAAAGGAACTAATTTGTGGTTGAATCTTTAATATTAATAAAAACAATATTTGTATTCATTTGCTTTCCGAGTCGGTGCGTCCGATGTAATGCTGCTCCGGAGCTAAGCGGCAAAACAGGGGAACGGAGCGCCTCCACCCCCCACCCTCTCCCGTCCCTTTCGGAGCTCCCGGAGAGATCCGCGGAGAGCGGGGCGGTCTCTCCCGTCCCTTCGCCTCCCGGGGAGCGGGAAGGGAGGAGCGGACACCACAACATAAAAATAGGGGGGCGACCGCTCGAGCAGACACACACACACACCATGGCAGGCGAACATTACGAGCCTGCCATGGTGTCCCCCTCTTCAGAGCAGAGAGGGACGGGGAGCTCCGGGGACCGTGGAGGGCAAAAAGGAGGCGCGGAGCCCTCGCTGCTTCCTCCGTTTGCAAGCGTCTCCCATTCCCGAACACCACCGTGTAGCCCGTCAGTGAAATTTCCCCAGCCAGTCAGCAGCAACTCGTATCTGCTGTTCGCTGTGCTTCGCTCCAGTCACATGACATGATGCGGCATGCGCGGTGGCAGCAGCGCGGCAAAAGCGAAATCATAGCGCCTGACGCCCTATTCGCGCCGCTCAATTCGCTCCTAACCGTTTATTTTACATGTAATTTATTCGCTCTGGAAGCCCAATTCGCGTTTGGTTTGAACACACAGTCAGACAGAATCAAGGACATAAGATGAACAAATTTAAATTCTTAGTTTTACTACCTTATCTTTCCCAACTCCAAATGGCTGGATTCAGCCTCACTATGTCCACTGAATTTACCCCTATATAATCTGTGTGAAGTGGAAAGGTATATTAATTTACCATACCCATTCTTCACATTACAGGATACCATCAACATGTCTGCCGCTGCCAAAGTGACATCACCGGCAACAGTGTACAATATATCCCCCAAT
>OMKY01250147.1:17125-29625 GCA_900302395.1 Bregmaceros cantori | reverse complement strand
TAATAATATTTGTTAGAAATATATAATAATATACAGCATTAGTGTGAAGGTGGGGAGGAGAGTGGAGGTGTGCAGACATGCAACATATAACAGTGAGGGGATTCGATCTCACAGAGCTGTGTGCGCTGTGATCACTGGCTCAAGACTGAATGGGGCTGTCTTAGAAGCAGCATTAGTTGACTAATCTGTTGAATTCTAAAATTGAATGCATCCATTTTGTCTCGTCGTACATTTGGGGTTTCCACCACCCCTGTTTAATAACGCGGTGGGTGTGTGCTTCCACAGAAGAGACGTTCAAAAACAGTTGAAAATACATTGCCCTTGAAAAAATACCACACATTTTCACACCGAGCAACAAATGTAACGTTTGAAAAGTGAATTGGTTACTCATCGTTTGGATGATTTTAGTGAGAATCTGCTATGAAAACAGAAAATGAAGGAATCGTATTAGAAGAGAAGGTGTGTCAAAACTCTGGGGCCCCTAAAATGTCTTCCGTTTCTCATAGAAGGCTTTGCCTGAGGTGCGCAACAAAGACTTCAAGAAGAAACGACGGAGAACAACCAAGTCGTCCAAGCTGTCGGCTGCCAAGGACCCACAGAAGACTGGAAAACCCTCGGATGTGCAGAGGATCAAGTCCTACGACTATCGCGCGTGGGAAGAATTTGATGTGGTAGGAAAACCCATGGAGCCAATGGTATTTATAAAACTTGCAGTTTTCACCCTCGCCACTATAGGTCGCTCATGTTTGGCTACGCGCTCGCTCTGGAGACACGTCAAAATAATAACGAGCGACTTTGAGACAGAACCCATACGTGTATTAGATATATTAATATTAAGTTATCTTGAATCGGATAGCGCTTCACACAAAAATAATATGCATTTGAAATGATGGCATAGGTGGTTCACTGGTTGGGTTGAGGTATCTAGGTATGGAGAATTACATCCAAATATTTGAATGAATCTTTATGATCTACTGTTTTCTATGGCGATTTATAGCCATGATATACTTTTTAAAATTTTAAAAGATTTTTTTTTTTTAATGCATGTTTTTAAATACCACAGAATTTGGAATGGTAAGCCATAGAATTTCAAATAATGTTTCAGATTTTATATAGATTTTATTTCTCATTTTGAGGATTTGTGCCTGTGGCTTAATTTGCACTGCTGTGAGATCGCTTTCCCTCAGTGATATACGGCAGGTCTGTTCCTCCTGACTCTTGGAGCCTCCATGGAGCCACTGCAAGGGTGCAGCAGGTTACTGACCTCTGAGTTAGCAGCAGTTCCTAAATACCACCGTGGTGTGTCTGGTTGTGTTGTGACAGAACAAAGCCTTGTCTGAAGTAGACAAGGAACAGAGTCCGGTCGAAGGCTCCGACTCTGACTCTGAAGACGGTATGGAAGTGCGCCCACATGTGGCAGTGAAGGAGTTGAAGAAGGTAAGAACTATGAAGGATTAACGTTTTTTGTAGAACAAAGCAATCAAGTTACTTACTTTTAAATCCATTACAATAAAATAATATCCTGATTGTAAAACTGTAATGATTTTCTTCATATTCATGTTTTTTTTTAATCAATTATTATGATTTTTTTTTTTTAGTTTTCCAAAATGATCAATTGATATCAAATTTATACGGGGGCAGTGTTGGCTGCGAACTTTGGGGATTAACCTCATTACATTTGTTGCAGACTATTTTTTAATAAGTCTTGAATTTTCTAAAATTAAAGACTTATATTTTACTGTTTCTGTGTTTATTGACCTCAAAGCAATATTATGTGTTTCATGACACTTTGTCAAATACAAGCACTGACTGGTCTTTACTCTACCACAGTAGCACACCAGTTTAATAATGTGATGTGAATGTCAGCCTAGAAAATGAATTGAATTAAATTACTTGACATGTGTGCATGAAATAATATTTAACATATTTCTAAAATGTGATGTATAATCTTGACAATGTATATAGTCCCAACAACCGCAAAGCAAGCTTTTGTGATGTTGGAATTCTGGTAATATCTTATTGTCACGTCTCTTCTTCAGGTGCTCCTTTTATGAATAAAAATTTGAAAATAGACAATGTACTGACAGTGAGACCCTTAGTCAGGCCTTATAGTGCAGAAACTACAGTACATATTCTTTCAATAGGGCTGCTCTTCGTACTTATACTTTCAATCTATGTTAGGAGCTTTATCTTTATATTTATTGTAAGTACATACGGGCAATCCAGATTTAAGGGATTATTTTTCTGTGTTTAGCGCTGTACAAAAATCTGAGTTGAGTGTTAGGCATTTGTTATTAACCACCGTATTGAATGTCTGTGCAGGCTGTCTCTCTGTACCGTCAGACCAAGTATGATGCAGCTATTGAATGTTGTACCCGGGGAATGGAGGCCGACCCCCACAACCCAGCTCTCCCTACTCTCCGGGCTCGCTGCTTCTATGGCCTGAAGAAGTAAGTATTTATTGTTCTATGGCCGCCCCATAATTTGATTATGCCGTTATGTTAAGTCCTAAGCGCGGTTTGTTCTTAGGCATGTCTTCTGGGGGGGGGCATGGTGGCAGACTGGTGAGTGTGCCCCCTGGACCATAGGTCGAGCAGTGCCACGGGCTCTAATCCCCTCTCGGGATATTCTGCCAATAAAGAATGAAAAACACCGCTTGCGCCCAAAAACTTGTTATTTTTTGGGCACAAGCGCGGTTTTGATTCTTCATTGAGTGACTGGATTAAGGAAGGAGGAAAAGGAAATCTCCTCACCCACTCCTTCCCACTTTCTGGGGAAAGCAAGAGTGTGGTAAGATTGGCTAAACTTCAGAATCAGAAGCACTTATCCAATCAGGTGGTCTTCTGAGAGTCTTTTTAGAAGACGGTTGAGAGGTCCTTACTGATATTTAGGGATTTGTAGGAACTAATAAGAGTCCCAGTGGCCATTGGGAATAGCAACAACAATATAGACAAGTTGGCTCTCCAGTCTCCTCCACAACCAAGACCGTTCCAGATACCTGGAGTGCCGCAGCAACCCATTGTTCCAGGAAGGGTCTCTGCTGAGAAATGCTTTTGTCGTTTATGATGCTAAAGCTGCGTGTTGTGTTTTTGTTCCAGGTATTCCGTGTCAGAGTCTGACTGTAATCTGGCCATCGCCCTGAACAGTGAGCACTTTGAAGCCTACACTTGCAGAGGAGAAGCAAGACTTGCACTGAAGACCTATGACCTGGCCTTACACGGTGAACTCACAGAATTGGTGTTTTTGATAAAGCTCCAATTGATTCATCAATGCATTGATTATTAAATTACCTGCCAACTAATTTGGTAATCGATTAATCGGCAGCGATTAATTGTTTCTTCGTGTGGCTTGTCCTCTTCTGAAAGAAGTTATATTGCCCCCAATGCCACTGTCCATACCCAGCATCATGGTATTCATTGCCCATTCACTTGTATAGACGAGTTTGGGGGATACTTCCGGTGTCTTCACGTCACGTCCAGTGTCATTTAGTTCGCTGTGTTTTTCGCAATTTTTCAACATGTATATTCGGTGGGAACACACACCTACAGGGTTATTTAAAACAGATGGTGGTAACTTTGTGGTTTGCTATTCAACACCCAAATGCGGATCTGTGACCCACAAACGCATGATTTAATAATCGGTGCAACTCGTTGCATTTTCTCATTCCTTTTGGAATAACTAGTAGAAGCAGCCAGCCTATTGGTCCAGAAGAACATGTGACCACTCGGTGAGTAACTTTAAGTCGGATTTTGACTGTATTTCATCAATATTTATACAAAATTATGAACGAAGCAAGTGGCGTGGTGTGTAACTGATCACAGAGCGACTCCTGGCGTGCGTTTTGTGTGCTCGGACTTCGGTCCAGTACCAGAGTTGGCAAAGGCAACAATAAGGCACCGGAAGTGACCTGCAGAAGTGCGGGACAAAATGACTCCCCCCAGTGTTTCGCACGTAAACTCGTCCACACTGAAAACTGTTCAGCCGCATAATAATAATAATAATTATTATTATTATTATTATTATTATCTGTATTTCTGTGGCATTTTTTTCTTCCACTTATGGTGGTACTCAAAGCACTTTGCACACAAACGGTGGCTGTTGCCATGAATCCTTTGTGAAAGTTTAGTGTGTGTGTGTAGAGTGTCTATTAAGACTCACCTCCTGTTGTTATTCCTCTCTCATAGATTACGAAATGGCTCTGAAGCTCCGACCTGACGACCAAGATGTTGCAAAGGAAGTGCAGAGGCTAAAAGATGTAATACCTGTTCGTCATTTTATTTTGTAAATCCAACAGCACTTTAAGCTATTTTGCTGTGACTTGGACCACAGCACGCGCAACACCGTGAGATCGCTTCCCCCCCACGGTCCTATACTGCACGTCCGCTGGTCCCCACTCTCTCATCGCACTTTCACACTAACACTGTCAATGAAAATTAGAAAATTGTGCTGCCCAGTAGCTCAGTCGGTTAGGCAGTGGAATGGAAAGCACGCATATACCTTAATGGCGCCGTGAGTTGGTGGTTCAAATCCCACCACCGACGTATTTCCTGCATGTCTACCCCCCATCTTCAACTGTTTCTGCTAACCCTAATAAATAAAGCTTGGAGAAAAACAGCCTGAATGGGCTGGAAAAAACATTTAAAAATAAAAATGAGAAAATTGCATTGGCATAGTATAAATACATTAAAAACTTTAAAATAGCGCTGTGCACAGTGTGGGTGCAGGCGTGGGCAAGATAAGTCTTCCATTTAATTAACCCTGCCAATTGTTTTGGTGATGCTCTTCAGTTCTGTTTTGATGTCAGCTCACAGCAACACCAGACGTCCTCCCTGCCCAGACTCCAACCCTTCCAGCACAGCAGCCTGACACTGGAACAGAGGCACAGACCTCAGACACAGTGGACCCCCAGCTGCAGGCCGACGAGGAACGACGGCAAAAGAAACAAGAGGCCGTCCTGCTGAAAGACAGAGTGCGGCCACCGTTGTTTTACTGTTTTCATTATTACCTGCGCTGGGGCGGAGCCCCTGGATAACTGAAAAAGTTGAGCACGAATCTGAATGACATTTTCCAGGGTTTTTGGAAAGGACGAAAGAAAGAAGTGATTCATTTTTGGTACATTTCTGTAGGCTATAAGTAACTTCATTCATACTTCAAGTCATACTTCATTATTATTAACGGGTGAACGATAGCCGTAGTGGCGTCACACGTGGCCCTGTTCTCCCGCAGAGGCACATTTAGTCTCTCAAACGGCCGATGCCATTTTTGCCCGGCGGTGACATTTCCGAATGTTTCCGATCGCGTATCGCGAATTAAAACATGGCGGACGCACTGCACAGAGCAACTTAAAGTTGTCTGCTGCCCATTTTTGCATCAGCTTGTATAGCGCAGCAGTAGTGTGCTCAACTTTTACGCCAATGTCCCGAGTTCGATTCACATCGCGAGTACTTCTTTGCGTCTTATTTTCAACCTGCAAATTGCTTTTATTTTTATTTTATTTTAGGTTAGGCTAGGTTTAGGGATTAGGCGCAGGTTTGCAATCTCTGAGTGCTTCTAGTTAATTAAACATATAATTCTGGAGATGTCAATGAATCATTTAGTCTGGCAAGCCAAAACCAACGATTTGTCCACCCATTGCACACTGCTAATCGTGGGCAGTGTGTAGACGATTCGTTGGTTCTGGCTCGCCAGGCGATGAATCATTGATAATCGATGAACCAACTTCAAATTTTAGCGATAATATCCTTATGAGCCTTTTGGAAATGGAAAGCGCTAATGGTAATCGTGGCACAACATTATAACTGCATTGTAATGTTTTGTTTATTTGTTAGAATGTATTGTTGATAAATGATCGACAAAATTAATGATAAGCTTATCTAACCACACATTAAGCTCAGATGGGCTGTTCCTCTGACTGGAGGATTGACTGAAAGTTTGGTGGTTCAAATCCTGGCTCCAACAGGTTCAAAGTCCTTGGGCAAGACACCCTTAATTGCTCCCAATGAGTCATGGCGTGTGCCTTGCATGGCAGCTGAGGTTTGATCGGTTACTGTAAAAGTCTTTATTACCATGAACTGAAGAAGATTGTCGCTGAAGGCCATGTAATGAGCGTTGCTGCACGCTACAGGGGAACGCATACTTCAAGGAGGGGAAGTATGAAGCGGCCGTGGAGTGCTACACCCGGGGCATGGAGGCCGACCCTGACAACGCCCTCCTGCCCGCCAATAGAGCCATGGCTTATCTCAAAATGGAACGGTACGCTTACAAACTTTGTCAAATGTGTTCTTCTGCATTTGACCCCATTGGGCTGCTGTTAGTTTCCAGGAAGGGAGCAGGTCGTTTCGTCACAAAAGTCAGGATTTAGGGTTCTGGGAATGGGTTAAGGTAATGGTTAGGTTCAGGGTTGGGGTTGGATTTAGGGTCATCGTTAGGTTTAGGGACGGAGTTAGGTTTAGGCTTAGCTTAACCGTAATGCCACGGTGACTAAACGAATTTCGAATTCGGATGAGTAAATGGAATGGGTTGCACAGATGATTATATTGTGAGTTTGTGGGGCTCAGATTTTCACAGCAACATTTACATCAATTAATGGGTGTGTGCGAAAGGTTATGCAAAAATTGCTATGCTTTATTCCAGCTATGTGGAGGCTGAGCTGGACTGCTCTACAGCCCTGAATCTGGATAAGACGTACAGCAAAGCCTACGCACGCCGGGGAACTGCCCGCCTCGCCTTAAAGAAATACACAGACGCCCAGTCAGGTATCAGCCGCACTCAACTCAATTATTCATTTCAGTTAGTATTAATGATGTTCTTTCAACACATGGAAACACTTGTGGAACAAATCTATGTTGAATGGTAAAATGTATTGCTCAAAGATGATTGGGGTGAAGGCACTGCAATGAATGTTGACCGTTTGGGAATGCTCTCAACATATTGTGCAATAACACTGTTATAGAAGAGTGTTGCAAATAATAATCTTGTCCCTTGCTACTGAAACACACTTCTGGTGTCTGTATATGTGTATGCTTACTACAGTTCAGCAGATTACCCATCATTGAACCAAATGTCCGAAGTCATTTTCCAGCGTGTTTTTATGGATGACCTGGAAATAAAAGTGATTCTGATTCACCCCACTTCAGTCATCACTCTACATACATTAGTGGAATACCGACAAATACAACTCCAAATAACTCACCGATCTGGTCGCATGTGACCAAGCTGCCTTCACTGTTTAGCAGATGATTAAATGAAATGGGTTACGTGAATTGGACCGCAGTTCCACACAAGAACATTTGTAAGATGGGCATGTATTCCCACTGAACATGGGCGATTCTGGGCTCTTTTGGGGCCCCAAGCTGAAGTTTATTACTCAAATATATCACTTAAAAATGTTAATGGCATCGCTTTTTCACAAGTTACATTTCACTAAATCACATTACAACATTTCAATAAATCAAGAACAAATTCAAACTTTTATTTCACATAAAATCCAGTGCAAGGTAATGTCAATTCACAAGAACAAAAACCCTTTAAACTGAGTTTTTTTTTTTTTTGCCATGCTCAACCTTTTTTAACAAATTACGTCTTGACCTCATTATAAGTCTGCCAACGACTCCTTGACCAACGGCCCACTTAGTATTAAGAAAATAGGATAGACTATTGTGCCACCTAGTGGGGGCCCCAAACAGCTGCCTGCCTTGCCTGGTGACAAGATGCACCTCTGCCATTGATTCCACTTCAAAAATTGAACACTGCAGAGTGACTGAATTACTCACTTACTTGGTTTTTCTGGACAATGGATGTATCGACAAATGGACGCACACTATTCATTTGGTCTGTGTTGAATTTGGCAGATTTCCAAGAGTTGTTGAAGCACGAACCCGGAAACAAGCAAGCCCTGAACGAGCTGCAGAAAATAGAAAATGTAAGTGTGTCTTCGATGTGTCTTCAGGTTAAAGTGCACTAATATAATTTATTGTGGCAGAACATCAGTCAGCTGTGATACAATTGTGCTGAGTGGTCACCTTTTTGACTCACTTTTAAGTGGTACTTAAAAGTGAATCAATATCTTAAGTGCACAACAGCAGGAGTTTTGTATCCTCATGCACGGTTACAGGATGCAGGGCTAGCTTGACACTTAGCTAAGTATTATGCTGTGTCCCAAACTTCTTCTTAATAACTGTGATTAAGTAACCCTTTGACCTTACCATTATATGCCTCTTAGGCATGGCAATGTCTAGGAAATGGGATAGCCTTGCAAGTCCCCACCCCCTGATATATATTGACTAATTTAAAGCCAGATATGCTATGTTACAAAGTAGCTATATTTAACGGACATTTTCAGAAAGGGTTGCTCATAAAAAAAAGTAATCAGCTAGTGAATTAGCATTCGTATGTACATATAAGACTGTATTTACAATACAACATTAGCTAAGAGACAGAGCTTAGTGCTTAGCTCAATATGTGGGGGAGTCCGGGTCAGTGATTAAGGTTGGTGTGAGGATGGTAGGAAACACTTGGAAATGTAATGGGATGGTATTCAATATCTTGGATTTCATTGTCTGTGATCAGTGCATGCCCATTTTTGAAAAAGCAGATAATTTAGTAGGGGTGTAAATAATATCAATTTTGTATCGATATATCGATACAACAGCTGTTGATACAATGTATCGATACGTCCGCAAGAGTATTGTTTTTTTTTTTTCTCTTATCTATTTTTATCAATTTGCTCCCGGACATTCACGTAATTCCGTGCTGCGGGTGGTGCTAAACCTATTTTGCGCCGTCCTCGATTCCTTAACACACACAAACACAAATATGGTGTGTGTGCCATGGCTATAGACTGTATGTGTTTTTATACAGTCTATGGCCATGGCGGAGCTGAGCCAGGAGAGTGAGACAGCGGAGAAAAAAACGGATAGGTAATACATTCACTCCCCTGCGCACACTAACTCATTACCTCCTTCTCCAATGTCTAGCCCTTTAGGTAAAAATAAATCAAATTGTATCTAATCGTGGTGAATTCTTGAGTATTGAAAAAATCAAATCGTTAGATCAGGAAATTGATACTGATTTACACCCCCATAATTTACCATCAATACATCAGAGATTAATCCATCCCATTTCATTTTTTTGATCAATGTCATGCATGCCTCCCCTGAATGTTAGCAGATCCGTGCCTCGGGCCTCCTCGGTGCCGAAAGTACGTCACTGAGACGAACACTCCAACCCGTGGACAAACCACCTCACCTCCGTTCCACTGTGAGTAATATTGCCACAATATTATATGGTCCTTTCATATTCTAAAGAACATCTGCTTTAATTATTATGTTTTTATTTTAACAAATGACTGATTGATTTTGGTTTGATTTTATTAATCTATTTATTTATTACTTCCCTTCATCTGATTGCAGAAACCCTTGAGGAGAATCCAGATTGAGGAAGTTCGATTGGATGCACCCAACACACAGACACCAAAGACTGCTCCCACCCCTGCGGCTCAGACAGCTTCCAAAGCCCCTTCCACGCCTGCACCCCGCACAACCTCTGGCTCTCAACCAACCTCTATAGGTGGGAATAAAGAACATGTTTGTTTCTCAATGATGTGAATGGTGAGTCCTCAGATCATGAGGCCTTAGACCACATCTGTGTTACATTTCTGTTTATTGCCTGAAGCGTAGTCGGACATAATATACAGAACTTTAAGGTGCTTGATGATTTAGCCAGCGTATGCCAAACTTGTGAAACTTGTTGGCGTACGCGAAATACGTTATGGGCCACCTGCCACCATAGTTCACTTTCTCCGGTTGTAGCAGAATGTGCACAAACATGGATCAACTTCCTCTAGAGGCTGCGGTTCAGTGGCATTCTTTCTCAAAACCTGACCATTCGTAGATGTTGTCGCGTCATCTTTTAGGTTGTCTTCCTCTGCTTCTCTTTCTGACCACTAATCCTTCGAGGCAGAGTTTTGTCGGACCTATTTGGGATCTCTCGATGTGTCCGTAGAGTTTGAGGGATCTCCTTTTGATTATTGTCATTATTGGTCAGAGTGAGGTTAGTCACAGAATTTGTGTACCTTGGCCTCAAATTATCAGCCTCAAATGACGGATCCGTAGTCGTAAAACATCGTGGCTACATTAAAGCCAAAATCTACAATACATACATCCTGACAGTAGTGCTATACGTCCTTGAAAGTGTAAACTGGACCACAAAGCTGAGCAGCATAATTGAAACATTCCGAAACCAGATCATGCGCTGGATGACGGCACACCACCTCTTAGACCACATAGAATAAGACAACTTGAACATGTTTAATTTGTATTCTTCTTTTATTTCTTCCCCAACATGTTCTAATCTATGCCATGGTCTCTTGGTCCAGGATCCCTTCAAGTACAGCTACCCTCCTCTCCCCGACGACGACTTCCAGAGCCCGCTGACGGAGGGCGAGCTGGTGCCCCGGGAGGACGAGGCCCTTCGGGAAGCCGATCTGGACCTCAAGGAGTCGCTGGAGGTCAGCTTTAACTCGGACGACTCCAAAAAGACCAAAAAGGTAATTGTCACCTTTCTCTCTCTCCAGGTTCAATGTTTTTTCTTTGTCAGCAATGTTTTTTTTTGGCATCGGCACACACTGATCTCCACATCCGCCAGCAACGTTTGAAAGAAAGGTGAGGTAGAAAAGGGAATGGATGGGATCGTCGATGTCAATGTGGTTAAAGATTATATTTCCAATGTTGAACAACATATATTCAACACATTATGTGTAGGGACGGACCAAACAAGGACAATCGATTAATCGATTTTAATCGGTTCCAGCCACGTCTGGCTAAATCACCCATTCGCGCTGTGCGTCGCCCAACCCGACTGCCCGCACCCACAAGTGCAGCACCACGAAACTCGCACGCGATCCCGTAAAACGGTGTACAGGTGTCGGAAGGGGGGGGCGTTTTAGTAAATATAGGCATAATAACGTCTAATGAGTAAGTAATACTTTAGAAACAATGTAACTAGGAGCGGATCACCTGTCAAGAGGAACTACCGTGTTAGATTACAAAGCTGCTCAAAAAGTAATCTGTTCGTTATTATAACGGATTACACCCAACGATGGCCGCCACTACCACTGACTGCTTTAGACCCAGCCCATTTTTGGTGTTGGCCAATCGTATCAGCGGCATGTGCGCGTGAATAATAACACCGGCTGACCGCTAGCGAGGCCAATGAGATTATTCTCGGTACAGCACTCTGGTTGGCCTCCTGATGAGTCTTTGCGCACATTCGTGGCACTCAACAAGTTGACCCCTTCAGTGCCAACCACTTTCATGCTAAGAGATGGACACTTGTTGGATGTTTTAAGGTCCAGCAAATATTAAGTTCAAATTTTGTATCTGAAAAAAATCTCGCTGTAAAACACAGATTGTTTCTATTCTAAATGATTTCTGTGGAAGTCCTTGGCACTCGAAGAGTTAACTGATTGTGCTCTGTTTTTGTCTTTAACACCAAGGGATGGTGGTGGTGAGGCTGTAGGGGGCGCGCTGCGACGTCTTCATTTCACCTTCAACCATCTCTCACCCTCTGCTGACCGCCTTTTTAACATTTCAACAGTTGATTGAATTTATTTTTTTTAAAGACTGAACGATCGACGATTTCTTTCTTTTTGTATCGACACATTTCTACCATAATTGTACTAAATATTACAATTATTAATATGTGTTCTTTTTACTAACCTTGGAATACTTTCCACATTGTTCTGTAACTTTTAGATGAAGTAGCTGAAATACTTGAGTATTGTAATTTTTTTTTTAGTAATGGAACTTGAGTGAAGTAGATGTAGTTGTGTTTGTAGCACAGCTGGTGTTGGTCACAAATATTTTCATAAACAATGGAATGGGTGAGATGTATAGTGACTATACAATGACTGAACGAACATGCAATAAGTCTTCAAGTTGTCCCGTGTGTTGTAATCTTATAGACAAGTTTACACACAAGAGGCTGACATTTTGTCGTCTGAAACGCACTTCCTGTGTCCGTTTAGCCGCCTGTGCAAAGTCATCGTAGTGGACTGAAGTTGCTGAATTTGTCAGACAACTCGCACCAGTTCAAAATCTGCTGCAATTACACATTATCCACCCTGCTTCAATCACCGCTTTGGATGAATTATTTATAAAATACAGTCAAAATCCCACTTGAAATTACTCACCGATGTGATCACATGTTCTTCTGGACCAATGGGATGGCTGCTTCCACTAGTGTCTCCAACAGAAATGAGTACATGAAACGGATTGGGCAGATTATTGAATCAGGCGTTGGTGGCACAGATCCACACTAGAACACTTAAGGTGTGGAATAACACCATCCTTTTTAAACAATGCGGTAGGTTTGTGATCCCACTGAAAAGACATGTTGAAAAATAGTCAAAGACATAACAACATAGATGGCACCGGAAGTTGCGTTCAGACTAGAAAGGTAACCTGAACTCGTCTGTAGTTTGTACTTCATAATATTATGAT
>OMKY01250145.1:11718-22226 GCA_900302395.1 Bregmaceros cantori | reverse complement strand
ATCGCTTGCGATGCGTGGGCAATTTGTTGGTTCTGGCTCACCAGGCTAAGTCTAATGATGTATGTATGATATATATATATATATATATATATATATATATATATATATATATATATATATATATATATATATATATATATGATATAGAGTATTCTGCCAAAATTGCAATCGATTTCAATCCCATCAATCGATTAATCAAGTGATGGGATAAATTATGATTTGGATATCCAATTATAAATATGCACGGGAAAAGTCATCGGCCAGGTGTGGATATGTTTTATGTTAAAGTATTTTGAGTTGACATATTTAAACGTGTTGTATGGTGCTTGTGTGGCATTTTAGATACATATACAATGTGATTATTTAACATTTACACAAATGCTAAATCATAACGGTTTCAAATATTTTGAACAAATGCCTAACAAATGATCATATTAATTATCAAAATGCTGATCCAACATTCAATTATTCAACAAACACTGTGGCAGAACAACCGATAATGGTTGCTCCACACCAGCTGCATTTAAAAATATTACTTACGTATTTCGCACGACTGCAAAATACGACTGTGCTGTATTGTGAAAGATTTTGAGTGCACTATATAGGATACATGCATGTTCACTAATTTGGCAGGACAAGAATATTTCCACCAGCTCGAAGATCGGAACTGATGCGCTCACTGGCGACGTTGATCTTTCTGTACGCTTGTAAGGCATGGACCCTAACGGCAAAACTAGAGAGAAGAATTCAGGCCACAGAGATAAGATGCTTCCGCATATACTGTTAACTGTGAATAAACTGGACTTGCTGCCGGAGATGCCGGTAATAGCTAGCGACGCAATTAGCACACAGGCTATCCTGCATCACTGCAAATTCGGACACCACTACAAAATGGTGCAATGTAGAGCACAGATCGATTTAAGATACAGACATAGTTGATAAGAGTCACTCTCGTCGCGGCAAGCGAGGCGTCTCGACAGACAAGTTGGGAGGTGAATGGACAGGTGGGTTGACAGGCGAATTGCGCAGATGAACACACTATTAATGAGCTCGTTCTCACCGTCCACTCTGCAGCTGGATGTGCAAGGAGGTAAAGGGCTCGGTGCGAATCAGGTAATGCATGACCCCGGCAGCATTGGAGTAGTGTGTGCCGTAGTGGAACCGGTCGATGGTGCCGGTAGGATCCTCAAAGCTCTCATACCTAAGGACAGGTGAAACATACAGGATGAGCATCTTGAGTGATTAGGGGACAGGTGTAAGGAGTGTTCAAGGCTGAGTGACTGAATGTTAGTGTGTGTTCAGACATCACGCCACAAGGTAACAACCGATTGAAGTAAGCCTGTGCGCTACGCCACAAAATGAGGAATAGTGTTGCCACAGTTACTTCTATCACTACTCCACTTAAACTAACCAAGTGAGATTACTTTAGTTAGTCACTTCACATACATTTTTTTTAAAGTTAGTTTTTGGGCGCAAGCGTAATTTTTCATTCTTTTAATTGAGAGACAGCGACAGGATTAAATCGGAAGCCGGCATGAAGAGTCGGGGGGGAGACACTGTAAAAAAGCCAAAGGGGTTGAGCGAACCCACGGCACTGCTCAACCTGTGGTCTGGGGGACGCGCTCTCTACCTGCTCAGCCACTGCGCACCCCCCATGTTTCTAATCTTTTAAGTTTATTTTTTTAATGGCAAATTAGGAGCATTCTGGAATGTTAAAGTAACTAAATATTAAAAAGTTAATAGTTAAAAAGTACAAACATTTGTAACACAATGTATGATAGAAAGTAGATATCTTTGTCTTATTATCTTTTGTCCTATAATGAGCTTAAATTATGTTTAAATGTACAGATCGAGCTTCAAACATCAGTGCAAATTGGCCTGACTACAGATAACAGCTTTGTAACCCTTGTAATTTCCCCCAGAGACACATTTGAGAATATAGCAAGCAGACACAGTAAAAAAATAAATAACAGCAAAGAAAAAAAATATATTTTTTAAAATATATAATATGTTCCATCTGGAACCATGATGATCAATGTGAGTTCTGGTTCCTCTGACATACTTCTCCCTAACAGTCTTGGCGTTGCGTTCGTTCAGCACAGCCACTGGCTTGGACAGGTCGCGGTACACGCTGGGGTCCGACAGATCGAGCTCCTCGCAGGTGTAGTCAGACAAGATCCACGGAAACTGCAGAATGACATGATGCAATGGAAGACAAATCATCGCCTTACAGAAACCCCAGAGATCTACTTCTCAACAAATTCTCCTAAACAAATAATCAAGAGCGGGCCCGGAAACCCTATGAACAGTTCTTGCAGGAATCACCAAGTAAAATTGTAGACCTTTTTTGACCATTATAAAAAACTCTCAAATCCATGTAATGTTGTATTGATTTCAAACATTTCAAAATGACACCACCAAAATAAGATTGAGTGATAAAATGCAACATATACAAAACACATTTTTCAGAGACACTTCTTGAACAGCGAATGTAATCACATTGTAAAATCACATGAGACAAGGGTGTTAGCAGACGTACCACAGGGTACTGGGCCAGGTCGTTGTACGTTCGTCCAGCAATGGTGTTGAGCTGCATCAGGTAGTCAAAGTTGGACATCTCCCTGTTCACCCATTTCTACAGAGAAAGAATGAATGAATGAATGAAATAATTTTATGACAGTACAGTCATTGAACATTGCAACATGAAATATGAGAGGATGGTTGTACATAACATTCTTAGGAGGAATGGGGGGGGCCCACGAACACATGCAGGCAACTTTAAAGTATAAGTAATTAAGCACTGTGTGTCCATGATATCATAAAGATGGATGTGTTTGTTATAGATGTCAATACAAACTTAGTTGCACACTTCGCGGGCCAGTGCTCCTGCTACATTGAAAGTCAATCATGACTAGAAGGACTCTGAGAGCTCAAACCCGTCCCAAGGCCATAGTAGTTATGCCAAATGGGACCTATACAATCTCAGAATTTTAATGGATTGTTCTGTGGGCCAATACTCCTCTGGTAAAACATTGATGCAAAAATCGGTCGATGAAGCATTAGTAACTTATTAATTTAGTTCATGCAAATCAAAACAAACAACCAACAAACTAACAAACATATGGAACCGTAACAATCTCCCCCCATCTGTACAATGGCTATAATAACAATATTAATATCCACACCTGTGTGAGGCCTGAGGCTTTAAGAAGCTCCTGAGGTGAACGTGTTGCAGGCACAGTCAGTGAGCGGAGCAACAGGAGACGGCTGTACACCTTGTTACGCACCTGGAACACACATTGAGACTGATGTTTAATAAATAATATAATAATAAATATGCTAAGTTTAGGTCAAACCAGGACAGCTAGCCTGAGCAGACGTCGTGTTATTCACATAACACTGACCGGTGGTCCTGCTGCTGTCTGGTGACCTCGACCACCCGCTGAGAATGACACAAGCTGTAATAATCTAAATAATCCTATGTACCTTAGATAGAGTGTGTACTGTCTATAAACATGAACTTAGAACTGCATGGCTGAATTCTGCCATTAATTGTTTTAGTATCCCCAGCTAGACACCGTACTAGAGACACTATGCTCAGGCTGGTTTATTTAGAGACTGATTAGATTTAGTGTTTACACAACCGAATGAGTAAACAATTCCTCGTGCCCTTGTGCTTGGGTAAAGGACATGTATGAATTTGTTTCAGACTCTAAATTCTGGTACGTTGCACTAGTCACATGTGCCAGTTGAAAGGCAATGTACGGGGCAATACATGATGGTGTGTGTTTTTAGGAGGCATCAGTGTTTTCTGATGCCAATATCTAACCCCTCTAAGGTTTGCAAATTATGTAACTATTCAATATGATTGCTGCTGAAGAATGACACATGATGGTGCACATTCTGCTACAAGCGGAGATAGTGAAATTATTAAAAATGCCCCCATATTTATTCCATATTTAAATCAGACATGGCCAAACTCGCCAAAAAAGCTAACTTACATTAAAGTATTATGGTACTTTATATATATTAAAAAAATCTACGTTGATAACTTCACTCTTTGTGTGTGATTTAGAGAACAGCTTTTTTCTCTCCGCCTTGTGTTCCTTGTTGCGTTAAATGCATCTCGCTGATCGTGTAGCGCAGGCTCGGCTAAACCCACGTGACGTGTGGGCGGAAGGGTCCGGACCACCAACACTGATTCCATCGAGACAAGGGCATAATGGTGCGTCCCCTTGTAAGCGCGTTCACTCGCAAACAAAAGCTCCGTTAAATTTGAGTAGAGTGGAGTCACGGCTTTACAGTACCTATAGACTGCAAAAATAACACCTGTTTGTTTAGTTTGCTTGTCTGTCTTGTCCACACACAGCTGTTGTATCATGGTGGCAGGCCACACGCACACAGCACCCTGACACACAGAAATCCATATTGTATTTATAAGGTCTACAAACAAAGCTGTTTGTAAGCTGTTTTGGTTGGTTCCTGATCATGAACCAACCAATGGCAAACTGTGCCTCTTAATGAACTAGATAGCATTTATCTTACACATAAATATTATTAAATTCAAGACTTTCAGTTAGACTGGTTTTTATTGGGGGACCACAGGAGCCCATATGCAGATGCAGTAATGGCAACATCCCTCGAAAAAAGTACTTAGAAGAAATCTATTAATTTTTTCCTCCATCAGAATTCAATACAACAAAAACACAAACATGCTGCAAAATTGTAAATAAAGCTCTTCAGTGTACATGGTTAACACGATTTCATCATTCATATACAATTTATCTTTTTTTAATCTTTGCAATTTTTTGTTTAACCCTAGCTGGCACTTGGACATCACTGTACATCACTGCTAATTGGTGTTTCAGTAGAAACAATGCAGATGGTAGAAACAACGACGCAACTGCACAACTTCTCAAACTAGCAAATTTACTTTTTGAAAAATTAAATTAAATTTCACACATACCATGAAATCGTAGCCCTTTTGAACACATTTAAGGCCTTGCATTACATTTTTGAATTTAAGACTTTTAGTTAGACTTATTTTTATGGTTTTACATTTTTCTTACAAATAAAACAAATAAAAAAATAATGACAAGATCATCACTCTTTCACTCAAACATCAAACACACACAAAAGGAATGGGAAATGGAAAGAAAAGACCATGTTATTGAGAAGCATCATCAGGGCTAGTATGCTGATTGCTGTCTGCAATTAGAGAATCTGAGATGGGCCTCCAAGTGGTATAAAATGCGGCAAGAATTGAGGAAATCAGCTTCTCTAGATTAATAAAATGAAAGAGTGAATTCAAGACTTTTACAACTTTTCAAGAGCCCAGGGCTGGGTCGCCCTGGGGTCTTGAAAAGTTGTCAAACTTCAGCTGTGTTAGTTGCTTTATTTACTTTAGTCACTTCATTATATTCTGCCGTCGGGTGAGCGGTTGATTTAGAAGCCCACAAATTAATAGTTCCCAACGACCTCCATAATTAGAGTACCTAGAAATACTACAGAAACAACGTCTGTTTGTTTAGTTTGCTTGTCTCTGTCTTGTCCACACACAGCTGTTGTGTCATGCCGTGCGCACACAGCACCCTGACACACAGAAACGCATGTTGTAATTATAAGGTCTAAACAAACTCCTGATGAGAGGTGGAGACAGAGATCCTGGCATCCTGCTGTGCTAACTAGTGTATCACGTCGGCGCTACTATGCCCCCTGAGGAAGATTAACAGCTTTTTCAACTCCTTCATCTGCACCAGTAAACAGGTTGTTGAATATCCAATCCGATGAGCAAGTGGGGGTGTGCCAATCTGTGTATGTATTGGTGATTGTGTATTTCTGTACATTGTACTTCCCTTTGTTTTCTTTTTTATGCACATGTCTTTAATGGGCAACTTCTTCTACTTCTACTTCTTCTAACATGCAGGTCCTAATAGGGGTGTCAATAGACATTGCTTTTAACAGGGACAATGCAAATCGATCAACGTGTCAACAACATGCAAATAAGCCAGAGTTAGCAAGAGGCTTGTTTTCATCTGTAGTCCCTGGCCAGGTCAAAAGGTGAGAACAATAAAACCACTCATACAAAAGCATATAAAAACAAACACATACAACAACACAAAAACAAGCCAGTTAGGGGATCAGCTGTGTTAAATGAGGAAAATGAGATGAATGACTACAGATTTGTTTTTTTAGCCATTTCTTGAGCCTGAATTTGAAGTTTAGATAGTTGGTTGTCTCTCTTATTTGCTGAAGGAGACCATTTCACTGATGGGTCTGAAAGACTGTTGGTATCTTCTGGCTGCTGAACTTGTGATTCTGTCAGTATTCCTTCCAACTCTGAAGTCTTTCAATTGTCAAAGGCCATTTAAAATCATGTGGATTAGACAGGCATCTACAAAATTTGTGAAGCTGTTGAAATTAACTAAGTGATTATGGTACAGTGGTGGTAACGGTAGGGCTTTTATAAGTTTCTACTGTCCATCTATGGAGTGATTCTAGAGTTGTCTGACTTGTGTGTGTGACCAAGTGGTGAAGCAGTATGCTATCTGTGAGAGTATCATAGTGTGCATTAAGAGTTTGGCTATTGACAAGTATGGTGTTATGTCCCTGAAGTTGGATAGGTTGGATTAGATTTTATTTGCTACATTTTCAACATGCTTTCTAAATGTCAGGTTGGAGTCAATGGTGATTGCATGTATCTGCATTCAAAAACTACCTTTACCATTGACTGTGATACTGAGTTGAACCAAAGCTATAGTGTTGAGATGCGGTGATGAATGAGTCATTCTGATATGTTAGGCATTGCTGCAATTAGTATTTCAGCAGATTTTTGATTGTTTTCAGCATGGACATTTAAATCTGTGTCGCCAGCACGCATCTATGTGGATACAGATGGGCAGATAGATGGAAGATAATTTATATACAAACGAAACAGAATAGGGCCAATTATAGATCCCTGAAGAACACCAGTGTTACAGTTAAGATAGGTTTACTGATAGTTATTGATGAGGACGCACTGCTTTCTTAGTCAAGTATGATCTCACCCATGTAATTGCTTCAGATTAGAAATTGAAGAATGAAAGCTTAGACAAAAGTATATAATGGTGTACAGCGTCTAAAAAGATAGCACAGAGAACACCAATTCAATCTAGTTTAGATTTGATAGCTTCAAGTAACAGTTGGCTGGCGCGGAACGCAAACTACTCATTGCACTAAAACAGAACAAAAGAACACAAAACATCTTTTGTATGTCATTTGCACAAATAATTCTATTACTGCAATTACATTAAAATGTAACCCTAAAACACAAATAAGAACATCTTTGAAAAGAAAAGATATATCATTTCGATCACACACTGTGGATACCTTTGTTTAGTGGGCTCTCCAGCCCAGTTCCAGAAAACTCAGCTCCACTCATAATATGCCAAATGTTCGAACTCACATTTAGGGAGGATGAACAATGCGAAAAAGGTGTGTTCATGATTCAGAACATGATAATAAAGCCAACATTGCTCATTACAGACCTACAGCCTGCTCTAAGTCAAGCGGTTTTCACAAAAGTGGCCCTAACATCAAGGGCTAGCAATTTGTTAGAAATTTCTCTGTCTGTCCTGCTGTGGTTACTGAGTTGCAGGTCAGTTGGGGTTCGACTTAATTTACGACTACTTATCTGTGTGGTCAGGGTTTTTGACCTGATTAGGTGTCTCTCTGTAGGAAACAAATGTTTGTTTTTCTATGTGTTGGAATGTGTGTTTGTGTGTTCAACAAGTGTGGGTTTCTTAAAGTGTACTTTCTGTGTGAATAAAAACTGGACGCTTCTAGGAGCAGACAGACTTGACACTGCCAACGGCTGACTCTGAGTTGCATTAGCTCTGTGGTCTATAATAGTGTCATTTCTCAAACTACATTGCCTATGCTGATAACTTATATTGGATAAGTAGAATATATCCAACAAATTAAGAAATGTAACTGGAAAACGGGTCAGAAGAGTAGAAGAGATTGGTATTTGGGAGTTACCTCCTTATGGAAGTTGAGGAAGTAGCTGGTCTGGTCGATGAGGAAGAGCTCAAGGGCAGAGCGCCGCAAGTTGTAGCGCCGCAGGTGAACCTCCCGGATTTGAGACAGCGGCCACTTGAAGTCATGACCAACACCTTGAGAGACAAAAATCAACCTTATTCATTTTTCATGCCCTCTAACAAAAAGACACTGAACCTCATTTAGTTGCCATAACCTCTAGCAACAACAGTAAACCTGAATTAAGCCCAATTCGCACTGCCATTGAATGACGTGGGGACCTCTGATAATACACATTTACCCCCTGACGTCTGTTATTTTGTCGCGTGTTCTGACGGGATTAGTAAAATTCTGTCTTTTGCTCGATTTAAAAGACATTATGACACATGTGCTGCATTTTCGCTTACTCACACATGTACACACATACACAGACACGTGTTTGTGTATTAAGAAAGTTAAACAAATTCAGAATTCAAACCATTGTGGTGTTTCGCTGAATCACAGTAGGTAACTCGCAGTGGAATTATTACTTTGCAAATCACAGACAAAGCGCATTCGCACATCAAATAAAACTCAGACGTCCTCCGCAATTATTCCGAATTACCAGGGGTCCATAGGTAATAAAAGTCCAGTGTGAATTGCACTTAAGTCACCATAACCTTTGACAACAACAGTGAACCTGAATTAGTCATCATAACCTTTGACAACAACAGTGAACCTGAATTAGTCATCATAACCTTGGACAAAGACAATGATCCTGAATTAGTCTAACCTTTGACGAAGACAGTGAACTAGGGCTGCAAAGTGGCACCTGCCTACTCCCATCTCGTCCACACCCCCCCATTGCTGCAACAATATTGTCCTACTTTGGCGGGCTACTGCCACTTCTGATTGGATCTCATCCTGGATCAACTGACACCTTATCTTCCCCCCTACCTAGTGTAGAACAGTCTAGCTCCCGAATCCTGCCCATGCGGAAGCCACCGTTCCCACAATGTCCTGCCAGTCGAGGAGACTATGTTTACACAATTATTAATCAAAGTAACCTTGATTTCACCACAATCCCACATGAAATCACTTCCTCTTCTTTATCATAGTTCACTTTCTCCGCTTGTAGCAGAATGTGCACCAACATGGGTCAGCCTTCTCCAGAGTTTCCGGTCCAGTGTAATTCTGTTGAGGGTTGGTAGGTCAAGTCCTGACCACTTGTAGACGTTGTCGCGCCATCTTTTGGGTTGTCTTCCTCTGCTTCTTTTGCCGGCCACTAGTGCTTCGAGGCAGACTTTTGTCAGTCCTGTTTGGGATTGTTTGATGTGTCCGTAGAGTTTGAGGGTTCTGCTTTTGATTATTGCCATTATTGGTATGAGTGAGGTTGTTCTGTGGAGTTCTTTTATTTCAATGTGGTCTAGAAGGCGGCGTCGTGTCATCCATCGCATGATGTGGTTCTGGAATGTTTCGATTGTATTGCTCAACTTTGTGGTCCAGTTTACACATTCAAGGCCGTATAATACTACTGGTAGGATGAATGTATTGTAGATTTTGGTTTTGATGTGGTATATCTTGATTTCACCAAAAGGGGGAAACGCTGCGCTCCTTGACGAGCTGACAGAAGATGGCCACGATGGCATCTCCTTCATCCACCCAACAGGCGAGGTCTTCCTCCAACCGCTAGCCGGTGAGAAGCAGAATACTACTAGTTTTTGATGTTGTCAATGGTTGGTTCCTAACGTGAGATATTAGCCATAGCTGGTGGAGCCCCTACGTGTAACGGTTTGCTGAATACACATTGGCTGTGTCCAAAATCACTCCCTAACCCCCATATAGTGCACTATATGGGGTGCACGCCATTTTGTAGGGGTGTCCGAATTCTTCATGTACCCTAGATAGTGCACTGAAAGTATCCCACAATGCACTGCGAAATGTAGTGAGCATCGGATGTACCCTAGACGGAGCAATATAACTCATAATGCACTGCGAGACGTTTTAAAAATGATCTAAACTTTTTTAAAAATGCCGCGGCGGGAGTAAATAGCGACCGACCACGGCAAATAATTATACATGTAAGTACTTTTGACTTTTTGTGATGATTGTTGAATTTTATAATTATTTTTTTTTAATATTTAAAATTATATTTTATAATAAGTTTGACGGAGGCAACTCTAGTGTCCGAAATCTCGGCAGTTGCTGTTGAGTGGACTATAAGTGAGTGCACTATATGGGGGGTAGGGAGTAGGGGATAGGGAGCGATTTTGGACACAGCCATTGAATGGTTTCCCAAACATCACAGATTATCTTGCTATCATCACAGCGAGTAGGAAGAAGGCGATACTTATATTCCTTACTTGAGCCCAACCCTTTACAGTATATGTAAGGATCACCCTAGCCATCCAGCCAATCTTGCCCTTGCATCTTATGGTCAACTTAGCAAGTTCATGTGTGCTCGATCTGCATGTACAGCTTTAGCAAAAAGGACCCCATCTGCCGACTAGAGC
>OMKY01250141.1:27537-41990 GCA_900302395.1 Bregmaceros cantori | reverse complement strand
CATCGGGTAACGCGCACGCTACCAGCAGCGGGTCGTAGGGCTGAACGATTTTAGGAAAAATCACCTCTTTCTGGTGTTGATCAGTGGCCTCGAATCCAAAATACTCCCAAATGACTGATGTGCTGTTTTTCTTTGGCAATAATTTCGCCGGCTCTTCTCCCGCTTCAGCCATCTTGAAGTGAATGCCAGCTACACTGATTGGAGTGGAGTAAACGTCATCTGGTCACGCGCAGCCTGCAGCTTTCTGATTGGTAGCTGACACAGCCTTTCTACACCGCGCACTGAGCATGCATGAGAATAATGGCGAAATTATTAGGCCTATGCTGTTATTATGCTCCAAGAAAAACCGCAGCTTTGACGATCCCAAAATCGCGTTGCCAGAGATCGCGATTTTCGGTCAAAAACGATAGATCGTTCAGCCCTAGTCTGGTGGTTCCCCTATACCTCCCTCTGTGCCGGCTGATGCTAAAAGGCACTGCATCTGGTTCTGTCTGCCGCTTCCCCCGGGGGCAGAGTCAAAGGTCGATCCCCGGCTGTTCTAGTCTAGTCTTTCTCCACTGTCCCTTGGGGTTGGCCTCTAGTTCTTGGTATTAAATTGGGATGCAAGCAGCACACACCACAGCCATCTCATGTGTTGCATATCTCTTGTCTCCAGAATAGAGGCTATTTCTGTTTTTCTCCAGACCTTGTTGATTGACATGGCGTTGGGCCAAAAGATGATGAGGATATGGGGCAGGCACTTGTTGTCTTTGAATGGTGGTTGTGATCTTCCAGCATTCTCATCTTTTGAGTAACCATTGATCAACAACAACAAAAAAATCTATAAAACAGTCAGTTATACACGTTTTGGCTCAATTTTATACCTCAGTTTGCACCATAGTCTATTGAAATGACTGTGTAGTGTGTTGTCGTCGCATGAAAGTCGATGGAATGAACAAAAGAAAAAATGTTTTTATATGAAAAAAAAAACTTCATACATCATTTATGTGGTAGTACAAACTACACATAGATAAGTATAGATATAATTTCTGTATTTGTATCTATTCGTTGGATACTTTGGATTTTTGTTAATTGAACATTCTTCTAAAATGGTACATTCACACGTGTTAGCTACAAACTGTGCGGATTTGGTGGAGAGGAACTTTTATCCGGAATTTCAGGTTTAAAGTTGTCACGCCTTATCAGACTGTGAGCGCAAGCAATACCTCTAATCGAATTGGCATATAGACGGACGTGAATATGGACTTGTTAAGTAAACAACGATGTATCACATGACGCAAAGCACCACAGTCAAATATCTTTTAAAATCATTTTGGTGAACACTTACCCAGTCACACAGCCAAATAGAACCATACACAAACACCAGGCCCCACCCTTTTTCATCCTCCGATAGGGCTGTGATTAGTCGATTAATCGTTGACTAATGGATAATGAAATTAATCGACAACTAATGCAATACTCGATAATAATTGGCAAGGAATTGAATCATTGTTAGTTTTGTGCTGACACCACCACCTATCGGTCTACAGTAAATGTGTATTACCTAATAATTTCAGCAAATCCAAGATATGATTAATAATTATTCAATGTTATCGATAAAAAAACATGAAGAAAACCAATCAAAATATTACCGTATACATCTGAAGTAACTAAATCGCTGTACAATCGTTTGAATCGTGAACCAAGATTGACTACATTTCAAATTTTATTTTTTGTTTTTATTTTTTGGGCGCAAGCGCTGTTTTTCATTCTTTATTGAGAGAGATAGCGACAGGATTAATCGGAAACCGGGATGAAGAGTTGGGGGGAGACATTGCAGAAATGCCGGACAGGGGATTCGAACCTGCGGCGCTGCTCGACCTGTGGTCGCGTGAGGCGCTCTCTAACCGCTCGGCCGCCGCGCGCCCCCACTACATTTAAATTTGACAAGATTCGTTTCAGAGTCACTGTGAATATTTGGGATTTTTTTTAAGGAACAATATCCAACCCGTAACAGGGTGTAGTGCAGTGCAAAGTGGAGCGCACACACACCTGCGCACCTCTCTCTCTCCCCCTCTCCGGCTTTTGTATGTCATGTATGCGATGGATACGAGGGAGTAGCAGGAGGCTGATCCTAGAGGAGCGAAAGACCTAAATCACACACATCACTGAAGCATCTCTACCCTTAAGTTACCACACAGCGTGTGTCTCGCACTGATTTTGATATATTGCATTTCTTGACAAACACAGCTGTGCGTGCGTGTTGTGGGGTGTAAATCACACCTATGATGGTGATTCGATTCAGTATCGATTTCCTGACCCAGCGATTTGATTTTTTTTTTCGATACTCAAGAAGTCACCACGATTTGATATGATTCTTTGATTTTATTTTTGAACCTAACAGGCTAGACAATGTTTCAAATTTGAAATAAATCAATGAAAGCTGTTATATCGTTATACATTTTATTTGAGAAACAGCAAATAACATAGCAATGTATCGGAGTAAAAAATGACTCTTCTTTAAGTGAAAAGAGCACTATTTTCCAGCTGCTGGGTCCATGCTAATAGCACACCACCTTGGATACAATTCTTTACGTACTGTAGGTTCTGTGGCAGGCAGGTGGAAAGATAGACAATATAAATCTCAACCTTTATGGTCATGCTGTGTTGAGTGTTATCCTTGAGTCTGTATCTTTTCGAAGGACACAATGATGTAGCCTTTTTAAAACAGTCTGGTTGACGGTGTCTTCCCAGATGTTTGGCAGTGTTATTGCCATGTGTTTGACAACTTTGTTCTCACATATATGTGCTTTTGTTGGCGAAGAAAATACTTTGATGAAGTTGTATTTAATGTTGAATTAAGTGTTTTTATGTTAATTCCCCTGAACCAAACGATCCAATTGTGCTGCTGAGGGGTGACACGAAGATCTACCAATTTGTCTCTTCTCAGCTCTTAGATACCGGATTTTTAGTGGCTACCGAATTCATATAAGCCAACTAAGGTTTGAAAACTGGTCTCCAAGCCCATAGACGGACACTCTACTACTACTCTTTGACTTTGGTTTGGAGACTTTCTATGGTGGAGTTAAGAGCTGCCTATGCTGCGCTTCCACAGTCAGGGCAGCTGAACGAGTACACTGAGCGGAAGGAGATGTCCGGTGACGTGGTGTGCATGAGCCTGGCCAACGTTCCCCCGGGCGAGCAGAGAACACGCTTCCTGGCCGTGGGTCTGGTGGACAACACCGTCCGGATTATCTCCTTGGACCCACTGGTACGCACACATTCTGTTCAAAACATCCACTGTGCATGACATGTTTTTATCGTACTTCTGTACCTGACCATCTGAGGGCTCCATCCTGTTTCAAGTTGATTGAAATTAGTAATAGGGTATCATTAACTGGTATTAATGAATATGATTTTTCTTTTTCTCACTACATTACTAGTTTGTGTGTTTGTATGTGTGTGCATATGCTGAGTTGTTGCGTGGGTGCGAGAAATGCATGTTGTCCTTTTTCTGTGATTGGGAAGCACCTTGTGTTGCCTGGCATGAAAGATGCATGAAAGTTTTTTATTAGTAGTATTAGTATTATATTGACATGGCAGTCTGTGGACTATAAATGTTGTTTATTTAAATATTTAATATAAATTCCTAGTCCAGTCTTCTATACAGTTTGGTGCATCATTAGTTATTGGCACTTTGGTTTTTAAATAACACTTTTGATCGTAGGTATGATATTCAAGTCTTTAGCCTGCCAAAAGTATTGGCACAGAAGCCAATGTTTTCTCATGCACAATTCTTACAGATAATCCATGGACACGGTGCCGCTGATACTTTGAGGTAACATGATAGTTTGTGTTATCAATAGTTTGATCTCTCTCCTCCTCCCCGTCTCAGGACTGTCTCCAGCCTCTCAGCATGCAGGCTCTCCCGGCCCAGCCCGAGTCGTTGTGTATCGTGGAGATGGGAGGCGCGGAGAAGCAGGACGAGCTGGGGGACAAGGGCTCCATCGGATTCCTCTACCTCAACATCGGCCTGCAGGTGAGGAGGAACGTGCTGGTGATGCATGCCAATTGTCCAAAGCAAATTTTGATATTCAAGTTGGATTTCAATAAGTGAAGATTTTTGTGCAAACTTGAAAACGGCCACGTGTTTTCAGCTGTCGTCATCTTCTGCACATGCCCTCCTACCGGCAAAAACATGGTTCATAATAGTTAGGATAAGGGTGCGCGGTGGCAGAGTGGTTATAAAGCGCGCCCCCAGACCACAGGTCGAGCAGTGCCGCGGGCTCTAATCCCCTCTCTGGCTTTTTTCTGCAATGTCCACCCCCCCTGAGTTTGATATTCATGTTTTGCACCTTTTCATGTTGCATTTTTTGTGTATACGTGTGTGTGTCTTCTAGAACGGTGTGCTGCTGAGAACGGTTTTGGACCCTGTGACTGGCGATCTGTCTGACACCAGAACTCGGTACCTGGGCTCCAGACCCGTCAAGCTGTTCAGAGTGCGCATGCAGAGCCAAGAAGCGGTACACAACTTTTATTGGTCATTAAAACTTTCGACAATGTATATTGTTAGAAGACGTGTTGAGTGAACCTGTGACAATGTTGTATTTAATGTACTTCGAAACAAATGTGTTCCCATTGATATTTATTTATTCTTTTTACCTGCGGCGAGCAGGTAAAAAATGATCGATCGCGTTGGTTTCTCAGCAGGATAACTGAAAAAAAAAAAAGTTGTGCACAGATTGTGATTACATTTTTTGGTACATTTCTGTAGCCTATACGTAAACATAGTAAATACTGTCTAAATGTTTTGGCATCAGTGACCCCATGGCACAGGGTTGCACTCTGAGTGCTTCTAGTTTATCAGGCTTTTAATCAAATAACAATGTTTCTTAATTAGGTTTTAAATCGAACAATATTGCGGCTTTTATCAAACAAATGTAGTTGTTGAGCTCTTCCCCTATCCTGTTTTCCTCATGAAGAAAAATAAGTAATTTGTACCAGGGCTCCGAACCGGTTCAAGGAACGAAAACGAACAGAATTTTACAGAATTTTATGAGGAGCGGTAACAGAAACGAAAAAAGATTTCTTCAGCTGTTCCGGAACAGCAACGGAACATTATTAAATCCACAAAACCGGTTAAAAAACGTTTTGTTTTTTTGTTCTCTATATATTTCAACATGTCCTATGTCTGGGAGACTATTTCCGGTTGTACATCCATCCAACTTTCACTGTCAGGAATCAAGCCCCATGCATCTGGGGCTCCATCTTGTGGACAGACTAGGTAGTGAATGTAATGGCGTTTTAAACCCAGTTTAGTTGCACTGAAGTTTGAAAATCCACCCAATATTTATATTCGGTTCAGGACCAATATTTTGCAGGCGGAACGGTTCAGAGAACGAAAACGTTAAACATAGGCCTTCCCGAACCGTTCAAGCCCTGATTTGTACTCCCTACTTCACTCGCCAAATAAGGGCTATGGAGAGAAGATGGCTTTCCTGCTAAATGTGATGTAACTATCGTGTTGCATGTTGTCCTCTAAATGAACTCATTCATTAAGTCATTCAAACAACGTGTAACTCATGACACGTTTTGTTGAAAGGAGAGCCTTTGCTTTAATTTACAAAGATATGACCTCAGAATGATCCATCAACACTTTCATTTTGATCATAGAAGTTATGTGAAGGCCCACGGTAAATGCTCAGCTGTGGCTACAGTCATGCAGCATATATCAAACGGAGGGTAATTATGCTTCTTATAGCTCGCTCCTATTTGAGTTTCGGTCCATTTGAATTGTTTTGCTCGTCTCTAAAATCTTACATCTTGGATTTCTTTAACTGAAAAGGAAAACTAAGAATTTCATGATTCACTTTTTTTTATTTCCAGTAGCAAACCAAAAGAGCACTCAGCCTTGGGTTTGGGATTAACATACCAAATCTTTCATAGAAATCTTTTTCACCCACCAGAGTTAATAAAAAAAACAATGTTTTTATTTACATATTTTAATTACGCTGAACAATAGGATCTGGTGTCAATTTCAAATCGGGTTATGGTACATCCTTATCTTGGATACAGAAGTTGGAATCAATTTGGAAACAGTGATTTAGGATATGTGTATTTATTTGTGTGTGTCTGTGTGTTAGGTCCTCGCTATGTCCAGTCGCTCTTGGCTCAGCTATTGCTACCAGTCTCGCTTCCACCTGACGCCGCTGTCCTACGAGACTCTGGAGTATGCATCTGGTTTCGCCTCTGAACAGTGTCCCGAGGGCATCGTGGCCATTTCCACCAACACACTGAGGTAGATATTTCATTTGAACCATAAATAAAAATTCTCGTTTTTTTTTCACATATATTCTTGGGCTGTAATTTAGATATTTGCTCAAGTTTGAATGTGTCAACATTTGTTTTTAATAATTTTTAGAGGTGGGACAATAAAAACTTGAACACACTGCTTGCCGAATTTTTGGAGGCTTGTGGGTGGACAACAAAGCAATATATCATCAGCTCACAGTAAGGCTGCAAGTCCAACTAACAATTATTTCAATATTCCATTAGTTGCCCATTATTGAAACGATTAACTGATTTATCGGTTGGCTATTTGTCTTCAGGAAAAAAAAAATACTCAGAGGAAGCAACAATTACAAGAGATTGATCTTGCTGACTTTAAATATACCAGCAGTCAAAATTGGTTCTGATTAAACAGCAAATCTACCCACAATTAGCATGTTGTCTTCATATTCATGTCATATTCATGTTTTCTAATAAATTATCTCAGTTTAATATTTCAAATTTTCATAAATGATTGAGAAATATCAATTAAAAAATTATTTGGCACAACAAGGGGTCTATGAAACTGCAGACAATAGCGATGGCAGCCCAAATATTATAATAATTATTGATTATTAAATTAGTTGTCGATTAATTTTATAGTCGATTAATCGTTCCAGCCCTAACTCACAGTATTCGGTTGATGGTGTGCGAATACCAACCATTGTGGCAATAGTAGAGTGACCTGTCTAGCGGGCATGTAATGGAACGTGTGGTCATGCTGTCGTGAAGGATCTTGGCTCTGGAGAAGCTGGGAGCGGTCTTCAACCAGGTCGCCTTCCCGCTGCAGTGCACTCCGCGCAAGTTTGTCATCCACCCCGAGACCAACAACCTGCTCTTGATCGAGACCGACCACAACGCCTACACCGAAGCCACCAAGGCACAGAGAAAGCAGCAGATGGCTGAGGTTAGTGAAAGTCCCCTGGCAGCACCGGATAGTGCTTGTTCCTCACGCACTTTTTAAAGAAAATAACGCAATTTAAAACATTAAAAACATATCTTTTCTCCCAGGCCTACAACTTCCCCTACCCCTAACTGCACACTTTATTCCTATCCTACCTCTCATTATCTATTTGTTATTTGTACTCTTGTTCTCCCTAGACCCTTGCTGTTGTCATGACTTGTCTTTCTGTTCTGGTTCCCCGCTGTTGTTTCATTACCATGTTTTGTATTATGTACTCCGTTATCTTGTCCCATATGTTTATATGTATATATTGTAATTTTGTGTCTATATGTATATATTGTTAAAGCGTCTTTGGGTGTCTGAAAAGCGCTATATAAATAAAATGAATTATTATTATTATTATCATTATTATTATTATTATTATTATTCATTTGTATTTCCACAAGAAACAATGATTTGAGAAAGAGGGGATTTTTGAAAAATTCCCATGGAAACAAAAGGCAACAAAAAACAAAACATCAATGTGCTGCATAACTGGAAAAAAGATCCTTTATCCCCAGGGGAAATTGGATTGTACGATGAAGCCTTGTTTTTCATAATGGCTTTTCCACTCTCATTCACATATTTTATACTTCTATGATTATTGTTAGACTAGGCGGGTTTGGCACATGTTTATTACTCTATTAATAATTTCCCCTTTGTGATGAATAATCATCATATCACATAAAGCGTTTCACATTTATGTCAAGGAGTGTCTCGCTCGTGGCAGTGGAAGATATTGTGCCGGCGGTTAGCTCTGTTAATGGTAGATTAGGACACTATGCTTTTTGGTAGTGTACCCATTACCAAATATCCATGGCACATTCCTTTTATGGCCAACTATTATTGTAAATAAAATAAAAAAAATCTTAATTTTTTTATACATTGGGGTTTTGGTGCCTAAAGAATGCTCTTTTCCCATGTTGGAACTGATTGACAAATGACTTTTGAACCAAATTTCGATTTAGCGCAGCAATGATTCAATTATTAATTCTTGACTCTTGATTCATGAATACTGGTGTTCCGGACTCCGAACGGGTTCAAGGAACAAACGAAAACCGAAAACACAGAATTTTACAGAATTTTATGAGGAGAGGAAACAGGGAAAAATGTCTTAACTGTTTCGGAACAGAAACAGAACTGTATGAAATCCCTGTTCTCTATATATTTTAACATATCCTATGTCTGGGAGACTAATTCCGGTTGTGCATCCATCCAACTTTCACTGTCACTCATCAAGCCCCATGCATCTGGGGCTCTATCTTGTGGACAGACAAGGAAGCCAATGTAATGGCGTTTTAAACCCGGTTTCATCTAAATACAGTTGCGCTGAAGTTTGAAAGTCCACCAAATATATTTTGCATTAACTATATCTAGACTTGACACCAATTGGTCTAAGAGGTTATGATTTTTTAACACACCCCAAAGATGAGACCTTTGATGGGCCAAAACCTAAGGCTAGGGAAAGTAATAACATGGTCTTGTGATGGTTTGGGGGAAGGGGTGTCTCCCCTACCTGGCCAGGCTAATCTAATATTGTGCTAAAATCCCCGCTATTGTCCCACTTCAATGCTACAGGAGATGGTGGAGGCGGCCGGGGAGGATGAGAGGGAGCTAGCCGCCGACATGGCAGCAGCCTTCATCAACGAAAACCTCCCAGAGGCCATCTTTGGGGCCCCCAAAGCAGGGGCTGGCCAGTGGGCCTCCCTTATCAGGCTGGTCAACCCGATCCAGGGATCCACACTGGACCTGGTTCAGCTGGAGCAGAATGAGGCTGCCTTCAGGTACTGGGGCAACTGGTTCCAATCATCTGTACTTTACACCTTCCATCATGTTCTGTGGAAATGCCTTGCAAGCCCTCCAAAGTATTTGTCTGCGGAGCGTCTGGAGTTGCGTGTCTATTGGTCGGGCGATTCAGTGACATTTATTAAGTGTCAAGATAAGAATTTGATTCGATATTGTGACGGTTTTTCACAATAATGATGTCCACAGACGTTCCTTTTAGTTTTAAAATGTTTGCTGCTGAAAGAGTTGCCTACATTAGTTTTTTTTTAAAGATAACTATTGGATGTCTTACTATATGGATTTCTATTTTCTATCTATTCTATTTTTAGCTGATGGCAAATTATGTGACCTAATAGTCATAGCGAATAATCCAATGATTGTGGAATTGGAATAGAAGATGTGCTTTGTGGTTATTTGTGGTGGTGCACCGATCCTCAGATCGGGGGCCGATCAAACTTTTTTTCCAAGGATCGGGAATCGTGATTTTTGTCCCGATCAGGAGCAGTAAATAAGTAGAGTTCTATCGCGCTCCGTGGTTGGGCTTGCGCGCCCTGCGCTGGCTACTGGGCAAGCCAAGTGATTTTTTTTTTTTATCGTCCCGGGGGTGTCCCGAAGCCAAAAATTGTTCATCTTCACACAGGGTTTACCAAATCTGTAGATGTCTTATTCTCTCTCTCTCTCTCTCTCTCTCTCTCTCTCCACAGCGTTACCGTGTGCCGCTTCGCCAGCGCAGGAGACGACTGGTACGCCTTAGTGGGCGTGGCCAAAGACATGATGCTTAACCCCCGCTCTGTGTCCGGAGGTTTCATCTACACCTACAAGCTGACCAGCGCTGGGGAGAAGCTGGAGTTTCTTCACAAGGTGCCCCAAAAAAACACCAGTCGTTACATTTCACTATATCTGCCTGCAGCATATTGTGCACCTTAATGGGTGATCCTTTCCTAGAGGTCTCGGTCCACTGTGAATCTGCCCAGTGTTGGAAGGTTCGAGGGCTGACTGACCCTCCGTAGATGTTGTCGTTAACGTTTGTTGTTTGCCTCCGTTTCTTTCAACTTCCACTAATAATCGCTTTGATGTGACTGTGGAGTTTCTGCTCTTGATTATTGTAATTGTTGATTTGTGTGAAAAAGAGTCTAGAGTTTTTATTTCTATGTGAAACAATGTTTTGTCATCAAACACATGCGGTTCTGGAAAGTTTCAATAGTCTTGCTCAACTCTGTGTTGCACAACTTTTCTTATAATATGAAAAATGTATATTTACCTTCTGTAGCAAATTGGATTCCCCATGTAAAAATATACGACTTCCACGCCAATTTTGAGGCTCATATTTGACCGCCAAAGAGTTAAAGGGTATCCTGCCACTGGGTCAATTGCAAGGTTAACTTGGTTAGATTGAGACTTAAGTAAGTTAAAGTGGCTAATTCGGCCAGATGTCCGGAATCGGGCCAATTTCAGTTCCTGCTCCCACGAATGTCAAGCTCGCCTGTTCACGCTGAGGATGGATGAAACGGCTCATCTGATATCCTTTTATCTGCGTGGCGGTTAGAGCTGACGTGAGTCGCATCAATGCTGCAAAAACAGCCTTTTACATAACGAGGACCAAAAAAGTGCAGAGGTTATAATTTGTCAGCTTTTGACCATTCTTTTTTGGGGCGTTATTTAACCTCTCCCCTATCTGTTATGGAAGTGAGCAGAGAACATTACTGAATTAGCACCTCCTGGTCCTATCATAGAAATACATTCTCATTTCTGTGGAAATTCACAGAAAATGGCTACATTGGAATATCCCAGTTAGCAGCAGTTAGCAGGGTAAGAAGTGTCTGTAATTTACAATCGGCGTAGTATTATTTCATTGTCAACACCAGCCAAGGTGGGACATGATGACGGGAAACCTTGCATGCACACAATTAGTTTCTTTGCTTTTTCACAATGTCTCATCATGCTTCTCGATGATGTTATGATTAGTTTATTCAGCTTTAGGGGTGCAACAGATCAAGAGACTCACAGCTCGGACCGATCCTCGGATCAGAGCTCACGGATCACGGATTTTTCGGATCATCGCAAAAATAAAAGAAAACAAGACAAGACAAAAATAAAAACACAAGTTTGTCTTTTGTTTATTAAAAACTGTTGAATTCAAATACATTAACTCAACTTAAGTGCATCGGGATAATATATGTTTTAAACACAAATAATATTAATAAGCACATATTATATATTTACAAATGTAATAAAGAAAACATTGTTATTCATTTTCAATTGAACATGCATATGTAGCTGCTCTTATCAAAATCATATTAAATTACACACTGCCACTTTATACTTCATTTATGTGATTTATTGCATTTCTGAACTATTCAGTTGAGAGACACAGAGACGGGGAGAGAGAGAGAGAGAGAGAGAGGCTGGGGGAGAGGCAGAGAGAGAGATTGGGGGGGGGAGAGAAGCAGAGACAGATCGACAGAGAGAGAGATGGTGTTGAAATACTCGCCGTCTTTTCACCGCGAAGGCGCTACATCCGAATTTCGGATTAACGATGATCCATTGCACCCCTATTCAGCTTACTGCTTTTGTCTAGTTTTTCCTAGTGTTTTGTCTTGTTTGGAGAGTAGACATTTATATTTCTTCTACCACCTAATCGTGTTCACTTGTCAGCTTTATTCGGGATTAGCTGGAAAAGGGGTGAAGAGACAGTCAGTGAGGTGTAGCAAACTCACAACTCTCTGTCGTTATAGACTACGTGTGTTTTGATCTGCAGACTGAGCTACTGCTGCACACATTAGTGTAGTTCTTGAAAGTTATTTCTGTGCATGTGTGATTTTTACATTTTGAAGGTGGGGGCTGAAAGGAGTCAAACGTGCATGTTGTATGTGCGCCATGAACTGAGTCGCGGCCAGAAGTACACGGGCTCCACTGCACCCTGCCTAACCATCTGAGCTACAACACGGCTTATAATAAAGAATACTTGGTGGCCCTTCAAACATCAGTGTAATATCTGGTTAAAATTGTTGAAAATG
The DNA here is from genome assembly GCA_900302395.1 of Bregmaceros cantori. NCBI lineage: Eukaryota > Metazoa > Chordata > Actinopteri > Gadiformes > Bregmacerotidae > Bregmaceros > Bregmaceros cantori. Next base: position 29,939 of record OMKY01250141.1, on the reverse strand, counting down.
CTGGAAACATATTTTTGATGATCTAATTTAAAAACTTTAGACTTTTGTAAAATTTCACATTTGAAACGCGAGCGCCACTCAAATACCTCGCCGTTTGTGACCACATGTCTAACCAGTCGTGCTGTGATTGTCAGACGCCGGTGGAGGACGTCCCCTTGGCCATCGCACCCTTCCAGGGCCGGGTCCTGGTTGGTGTGGGCAAGCTGCTGAGGATCTACGACCTGGGAAAGAAGAAACTGCTCAGGAAGTGTGAGAACAAGGTGAGCGTACTTGGTGGTCTGCTTCAGGGCTGAGAAGATGAACCGCTATGACCCCTCACTGACAGGATATTCATAAACTACAGAGTAGATGAATTGAGACTTAATGACTGTATGCTATAAATAGAATTAAATCTCATATGTAAAGTTGGTTAATCGCAATTACGTCACTACAAAATAAATGACTTTATTTAAGCATGTGATACCATTAACGATGCACAATAACATGGTTACACCACATTTAGCAGGAGTGCTATCTTCCATTTGTAGTCCTTTTTAGGGGTGACATGGACACAATAACTTAAGAGCCTATTTAAAATCATGGTGCATGTTGTTGTTGTTTTTTGTCTGTTTTTCCACTCAATTCAAATCATTCAGCTACAATTGACTGGTCTTAACTCTTCAAACAACGACATAGCCACTGAATTTGATAATTACACTACATTACCATAAACGGTTACTTACTACAAATGCTATTCTAGTGCCTTTTTATTTGTTTCTCTTTTGATAAGAAATCAAATTGAAACCCCTTTACAAATGGTGAGTATCCAGATAATTATACAAATGTAGTTATTAATCATTGTTACATTTTGGTTTGATCTTGTGTTTTTTGTGTAATTGCATGTTATCTTAGCAAAAAAAATCACATTAAATGATTGAAATGACAAAGCGGATTTAGCACAATTTGTTATATTTTGTCATTTGTTATTGTATTGTTCTTGTGCAATTTCCTACAGCGCCGTTAGAAAGACACCCGGAACTGTGGAACTTTATTTGCTTAGCGCACACGCTAACACTTGAGTGTTGAGTGTGGCGGGTCTGCTTCGAGAGCACATCTCTCCTCACTCCCTGTGTGGCCTCCTAAAAGGGATTGGGATGCATTACGCCTATGTACTATGCTTTAAAAACATTTTCAGTACTAACTACATTGATCTAAAGTTACCAAGTTGTATTGGCTTCCATAATATTTACATTATTTGGAAATGATAACCTAGCAGTAGTTAGCAAATTTTGGGGTTTTAAACGGCCCATAAGTCACATCTGGATGTAAATAGAATCATCTTACATCTTTGGAAAAAGTAAAGAATTTTAACAATTACTACTTGCATACTTACTGTATGTATCTATGGTCAAGGACGTTTGTGATATTTATGCTAATGACATATTGGAAAGAAGTGTTTTTGTTTTTTTGCCTCATCCGATTCATTTATTAATCCAAAAAGCATGATCAGATTAATCAACTACTGAAACTAGAGGTATGCAGTCGGTGCCGACTGCTAATTGGATATCCCTGGAACACGATGGAAGCATCAGTAAAACCCCAGGCATTTTGTATAGTCCGGCTTTCTGTTTCAGTTTTTCAAAATCTCAACAGTTCATGAACCGACCCTAGAACATTAATGCACTGAATCAGCAGACAAACTGATCCATCCGTTCAAAAGTTATTGCGTTAACACGAAGGCTCCCCGCGGTGCATGCGAAACCATTACATCCCCTGCGCTCTGCGTTTCAGGGCTATAATAATCTTTAGTTACAGCGCTAACGACTTCTCTCGTTTTCATGCAAAGTTAGTTATTTTTTGGGCGCAAGCGCCGTTTTTCATTCTTTATTGAGAGAGATGGTGACAAGGGGGGGAGGAGAAGAGAGACATTGCAGAAAAGCCTAACTGGGGATTTGAACCAGCGGAACTGCGGTCTGGGGGACGCACTCGGCCGCCGCTCGCCCACCTCGTTTTCATGCCTTTTTATGTCTAAACAATATCGACCTTCAAAGCCATCCACAACCTCGCTCCTCCCTACCTGTCCGACCTTCTCCATATTGCCACCTCCACCCGTTCCCTCAGATCCTCCTCCTCTATACATCTTTCTGTTCCCCCTGCCCGCCTCACCACCATGGGGAGCAGAGCTTTCAGCCGCTCTGCTCCCAAACTCTGGAACTCACTCCCACCTGAACTACGCAACATTGACTCCCTCCCTCAGTTTAAATCCTCCCTCAAAACTTGAAGTTACGTATGTAACTCCCGTTTTATGAATCGGCGTTATGATGCCGCCACCTTGTGGGAGTGACCCAATGCACGACCGATGCACGACCGTCCCGATGAATTGTACCAATAGAAAACAGCCGGGGGCGGAGCCCTGGCCTCTG
>OMKY01250141.1:5473-27517 GCA_900302395.1 Bregmaceros cantori | reverse complement strand
CAGTATACCAATAAAAGCGCTGGTATTCAATGAGTTAAGATAACGTATGATATATGGAAGGGCTTTCATCGTCCACTGTCTAGCTAAAACTCCCTAATGGACAAGCACATTAAATATCAACTTGAGCACTTGTTGAACTGATGAAACTGTGGTCATAGATACACTGTTAGTTGTTGTTACAAATATAGTAAAAGATATTATATATTGTGTGGTTAGTATCGGATTAACATAAGGAAACAGAAAGATGTGATTCCAAGATTTCAACGATAATATAAAAATGACTAATAAAATTGTATAGTGTACCTCCAATTAACTCCTCCATACCTTCAAAGCCCTCCTCCCTACCTGTCCGACCTTCTCCACATTGCCACCTCCACCCGTTCCCTCAGATCCTCCTCCTCTATACATCTTTCTGTTCCCCCTGCCCGCCTCACCACCATGGGGAGCAGAGCTTTCAGCCGCTCTGCTCCCAAACTCTCAAACTCACTCCCACCTGAACTACGCAACATTGACTCCCTCCCTCAGTTTAAATCCTCCCTCAAAACTCATCTCTTCAGGACTGCTTATTCATTATAGTTGCTTGTTTTAGTCAGTTGTCTACACCTCCACCTTTTATTATATTTTGATTGCTATTTTTTTTACTCTGTTGCTTGCTCTTTGTAAAGTGTCCTTGAGTGACCTGAAAGGCGCTAACAAATAAAATGTATTATTATTAACATTGATTTCCAGCACATCCCCAATCTGGTGACGAGCATCCATACAGTCGGCCAGCGGGTGGTGGTGACGGACGTGCAGGAGAGCCTCTTCTGGGTCCGCTACCGCCGCAACGAGAACCAGCTCATCGTCTTTGCTGACGACACGCACCCGCGCTGGGTGACCACAGCCTGCCTGCTGGACTACGACACCATGGCCTCCGCCGACAAGTTTGGAAACATCAGCATTGTGAGTCGATTCAATCCAATGTTAACATTGGGGATGCTATGTTATTTTTATGTCTCTCCTAATCCCCCTTTCCCTGCTAAAAGTCGATGCCCTTTCCTTTGTAAAAGGAGTTTTGACATTGTACACATTAAATTTAACTAAAGCCAATTTAAAGGTTGTCAAATTGTTTACAAAATTTGTAGTTATTTTTTTCAATTTGGACATTTTCTCAATTTCCTCTACTCTCTCGTTTGTGTTAAAGTTGTTAACAACTTGATAGGGGACATCGGGTCTGGGAAGACTGCTTGTGTATTCGATAAATTAAAATATAAAACCACATTCTGTTTAAGCGCCTTGCGGCAACCTTCGTGCTGTACAGAAATCTGTTGAATTGATTGACGTTCCGGGTATGTGAGTATGTATTCTGCTAGCTCTCAAAGCAACTGGTTGTCAATTTTGTCATGCAATCCAGACCCATCAGGTCGCAACAGTTTGTATTTAGAGAGGGTCAGTCAGACAGACGAGGGGAGTGTTTAGGCTGTTTAGTGATTGATTGACTTAACAGGTTGACTAGAGAAGTGGTGAATCAGTGACATTTGAGGACCACCCCTCAGCAGTACGATTAGACAGATTTGCTGAGTGAAAAATAGAGCTGCAACTAACGATTATTTTGTTCATCGATTAATCGGCCATTTTTTACTGACGATTAATCGGTTCATTTTTTCCATTGAAATCAGGATATTATTTTTCTTTTTCATTCGTACCATTTTTAGCTTTATTCAGAATTACCTGGAAAAGGGGTGAAGAAACAGGAGCAGACATGTGGCAAATCTGTCGTTGAGGGCAGCGAACCCGCGATTCTCCGCCATCGTGGCATACGTGTGCTTTCTAGTGCACTCACTATTAACAGACTGAGCTACTGCGGCGGGAGGTTTATTAAACTGAAACTTTATTGATATTGCAAATGTTGAACAATATATATTCCACACATTTGAGTGTGGGACGGACCAAACAAGAAAACAATTAATCGCTGTTGATTAATCGTTTATCAAATTAGTTGCCGATTATTGATTAATCAGTTGCAGCTCTAGTGAAAAACAAAGATGACAAAACAATGCATTCCAGAAATAGATATTCCATGAAACTCACAATACGTGCAGAAAAACTATTTACAGTCAAAGTTAAAAATGCATTTTGTTATACAAACATCAAATTATTAGCTAATGTACCTTTCAGTGTACAAGCTGATCTGGAGTACAGTCAGACTGATATATTGATCACCTATATATATCGACCGATATAAGGCATTTTTCATATCGGTGCTGTATCGGTGAATTTCCCTGCTGATACGGAGGAATCTGCAATATTATTGCAATTGCATTCACGGTTAAATTAAAATTAATATAATTTTTTAGACATTAGTCATTTTCCCTCCAACTGTTCCTTACCCCCACCTCTAAAATGCACTGTATTGGTTACATATCAGTTGTTGGTTCGGTCCACCAGCCGAAAAACGGCCGGTCACTAATCTGTATATTTTGATGATCTAGGGGCTTCACCCTACAAATCACTAGAAGGGACGAGACATGTCTCAAGCGTTTTATCATTGTGTTACTAAGTGTTTCTGCATACATCCAATGCTCTGTTCTTTCCTCCGCTGCGCCCACTGAATGTAATTTCCCCTTGGGGATGAATAAAGTATCTATCTGAACAGAGTATGAACTCTGTGGCAGGTTTGTGATGTCTAATTGCTTTAGGCCCATCACAAACTGGCCGGCTGCTTAATTGGGTTCATATGGATGTGGTTAAGCCAGCGAGTCGTCCACGTAGCATTAGATTACTTCCTCCAGTCAGAGGCTGTTAAGAGATTTCGAGTGTTTTCTAGAGACCCATGTTCCCATTTTTAATTCAGTTGCCAGTCTGATTAGGGACCTATTATTAGGGGTGCACCGATGACGTTTTTTTTTTTTTTTTGCTTCCGATCCTTTGATTTTAGGGAATGGCCCATCCGAGTCATTTTCATTTTTTTTCTTTAAAAAATGTATTTTACAAACGTATTATTTTCTATTAAATAACACCTGTATGCAAATTGGAAAACTCAAGATAGTCAAGATTACTATATAATAAAAGAATCACAGTTTTACAATAAAGACTAGTCTTCTTGACTTGAATAAAAAAATGTAATCTTTGTGCAAAACTCGACAGTGAGTGAAGCGCTTGTTTGGGGGTGTTGCGGGGAAAAAAAGTAACGAGTCTGTTTTGGTAAAAGTAAGGAGTAGAAGTACAGATATTTTTGTTAAAAATGTACTCACTACAAGTAAAATAATCACAGAAAAAAGTACTTCTAAAAGTACAGATACTTGAACATTTTACTTAAGTACAGTACTTGAGTATTTGTACTTCGTTACTTGCCATCTCTGATGATGACAACTTTTTTGACAAGTACACAAAGAAAATGTTTCTCCATACCCCGCACCGTGATGCAATTGAACTGCATGGACAATCCCTACGCAACTCCCATGGACTAATGTCATAAGCTTGAACGTACCACCGTTTGCCTAATATCATGCCTCTGACTGTCCTGAAGAATCTTAACAGTAGTGTTAACCTGTTTACCGGTGCCCCTCCAGGTGCGTCTCCCACCCAACACCAGCGACGATGTGGACGAGGATCCCACCGGCAACAAAGCTCTGTGGGACAGAGGACTTCTCAACGGAGCCTCTCAGAAGGTACTACGTGTATTTTGTGTACATTGTGTAGAATTGTTAAAGGGCAGGTTCTGTTTTATTTTTATTTTTTAAAAGAAGGCTGTTTACTCACCTTGTGAAGTTTGCACTTATACACTTGCGAGGTGTTGCTATTATGTTAAATCCGGTCATTCAAAGTGGTGGCGCAAAACACAAAACAGCTTGTCCTAAGCATTATGGCGCACTACACTGCGTCTTAATGGTTTCCCCCCACGCAAAGCTCTGCGTGCCGAGATACGCATACACCAGCAACATTAATTGATTTAGTTGGCATGATTGAAAATTCATGAAAAATAACGGCTCAAATGTGCAACCCAAATGATTGTGCTTGAATTCCAAAGGGGGATGAGAAATCTCTTCATCTGCCCATAAGGGCCCGTTAATTGTTAACCCATGTGAATATATTGAGAGTATATTATGTTTCCTTTTCTTGATTAAAGCCCATTACGCGCCATTCATGTTAATGACGCCGTGTCTACCGCAGTTCTCCTCCCCCTTGTCGGCTTGTCTGCGATGCCTAACCCCCCCGATCTCTTCAGCCCAGTTTCCGACTAATCCTATCCGATAGAGATGGAGAAACGGGACTGACACGGGTGCAGCCCTAGTCAGAGAACATGTACAGTTTAGCCCGTTTCAAAGTGAAGCTACAGACGACACACAATACGAAGTGTGTGCCTGGGTCATGTGGCCAGGCCGGGCTAAGTGGAGCCGATAAATCCAATCACGCAGCCGTCCAATAGATCCAACCCTGACTCCATGTTTGTTGGTGCTGCTGCAGAGGAAGCGGCCTCTCTATCTCATTACCAGGCTATTTACAACCACCACACCGATTCAATGTGCTGGATACACCAGGGGGAATCTTAAAATAAGTATGATTATTTTGATCGATTAGTCAACCTTTTTTTTTTTAAGTTATTTTTTGGGCGCAAGCACCGTTTTTCATTCTTTATTGAGAGAGATAGCGGGACAGGGGATTCGAACCTGCGGCACTGCTAGACCTATGGTCGGGGGGGACGCGCTCCCTAACCGCTCGGCCACCGTGCGCCCCCAGTCAACCATTTTTACTGACGATTAATCAATTAATCTGTTAATTTTTCCTTTATTTCTTATGCATTTTTTGCGGCCTATTCCAACCATTTTCAGCTTCATTCGGAATTGGCTGGTGAAGGGGTGGAGACATGCTGCAAAATCTGTCGGGGGAGCAAACCCATGATCCTCCACGGCATCATGGCATGTTATACATACACTTTGTGCGCCGCAGTAGCTCAGTCTGTTCAAAGTCTGAAGGATTTTCAGCCTGAAATGTTATCGATATTGCCAACGTTGAACAACATATATACAACACAACTGAGCGGAGGACCGAGCACACAAGGCAACAATTGATCGCTGTCGATTAATCGATTTATCAAATTGTGTTCTCCAGGCAGAGGTGATTGTCAACTACCACATTGGAGAGACGGTGCTGTCGCTCCAAAAGACCACTCTGATCCCTGGGGGCTCTGAATCTTTGGTCTACACCACACTGTCTGGAGGCATCGGCATCCTGGTGCCCTTCACATCCCACGAGGTAACGCCCTCAGTTAGTTGTTGTACTGGTTGGTGGTGTAGCGGAGTTGTATAGAATCATCTGTTGCCGATGGGGACGAGTATACAATTTTCGGTAGCACTTCATAATAAGTGCGTGCAGCTGAACATTAGTTGAGCATTAGTTAAGCATTAGTTAACCATCATTCTAACCTTAGTTAACCCTTAGTTATGCATTACTTAATCATTAACTGATGACTCCAACAATGAACGGGCTTAACTAATGCTTAACTAGGAGTCATTAGTTAATGATTAACTAATGTGAAATAATTAAGATGTAATGCTTAACTAAGGGTTAACTAAGGTTAGAATGACTTAACTAATGCTTAACTAACGTTCAACTGCGCGCACTTATTATGAAGTGTTACCCAATTTTCGAAAAGTTAAGACAGGAGACCATCCTGTTTTCCGTAAACGGCATGGAGACGCCTTGTGTAAGTGTACACTTTCCCGCCTAAAGGGGTAGGGGATCATTCTTCTTTGCATGTTCTTCCTAAAAGTGTTTTTAGTACTCCAATCAGCAGAGATGGCATGTAATGAAGTACAAATACAAATAAGTACTGTACTTCAGTAGTTTTTTTCATGTATCTGTACTTTTAGAAGTGCTTTTTTCTCGGATGACTTTTTACTTGTACTGAGTAGATTTTTTTTATTTATGAACCTTAAGTGAATTAAGTTTGGCTAGTTTTTAACAATTTATTCAAACATTGAAACAGCATTGAATAAATGCATTTTATGTACAATTTTATTTTTTTACTTTTTACTTTCAAAAATACTTTTTGAGTACGTTTCTGAACCTGTACTTTTAACTACTGGATCACACTGTACTTTTAACTACTGGAACTATTTGGATCAGTACTTGTAGTCGTACTCGAGTTGTTTTTCACAAATGTATTTTACTCTTACTCAAGTAAGAAATTTGGGTACTTTTGCCATCTCTGCCCATCAGTCATAGCATTAGTGTCTGCATTTCCCAATTTATTTCACATGGCTCTCTGTCGTGCCCCTGGCCTCTTCCACATATGGTGCACTTTGGAACACATTGAAAAGTGCTGTAAACTTTTGTCATTCACGGCAATGTTATTTTGGCTATTAATTTTCAAGGAGATGTACAGTTCAGGCATGAACTTGAACACTTTTTCCTCGTGATATATTTACAGTAGTAATTGCAAAATTTCAACGTAAGCATTTTTAGTAACTGGCTGATGCCAAGTTGGATATCTTTTGGCAATACCATCTTGTTTGTTGCTACCACTGACAACAACATCCCACCGTGGGCTGATGCCACACCCCCGCTTGTGAGAAGTCAACCAGTTTCTCTGGTCTTTCCAGGACCACGACTTCTTCCAGCACCTGGAGATGCACATGCGCTCCGAGTTCCCTCCGCTGTGTGGGAGAGACCACCTGAGCTTCAGGTCCTACTACTTCCCGGTCAAGGTCAGTTCTCTATTGGACATTGGGCTCGATGCTGCCACGGTTACTCACTACTCTTCTTCAAATGTAGTCCAGGAAGTAGAGATTGTTTTATTTATATTATATGCTGTTAGGAGGTTGTACATGGTATTGGGTGGAACTTCAAATATTAACGCTGAACTAATCAATTATTAATTTAATAATTGATAATCACCAAATAAATTGTTGGTTTTGTGGATATGCTGCCCAGTATTGCTCCACACAAACAAAAGTACGTAATATGACCTGGACATAAATTGTTTTAAAAAAAGAAAAAATATGAAGAAAACCTTAAAAATATTCCGATATAAATTAATTTTGATGTTTATGTGAGAGTAAATTGTACATTACATTTGGTGGTTTAGACAAAAAATCATTTGACTACTTCTTGTTAAATAGATTGATCTTTGTAATTTTTGCATGCTGTCAATATATTGGATATTTTTACCAGGAAAAAAAAATCCAACCGGTTAGTCAACTAATAACGGTTCTATACTCGACAAGTGACTAGTGAAATAATCATAGTAGATGTAACAATTTTAAACATCAATGATCATTGATGACGTTGACTAATCATTGCACCCCTAGTATCAAGAGGTTAATCTTGTCAACTTGAAATATTTGTCTTGTAACTCCTTCAGATTATTTACTTATAGATACCAACATCATCTCACACACTTTATACCATATTCTGAAGATTTGTCACATTCCTCCGTGTGGAGCGACCTCATAGCGCTGCACGTGCTGTGATCTAAGCGGCAGCAAAAAAGACTATGTATGGGGCTTTCTTGGAGCAGCAGATTAACCCACTGGCCAGCCCCAGATTTGTCACATTCTTTTGACAAAAAAACTCCAGTGATCTAATTCTTTGGTGATTATGGACTATTCAATTTGTTAGACTAATGCCTAGAAAATTGACAAATTCTCTGTGACTCAAACAGAACGTGATCGACGGCGATCTTTGCGAGCAGTTCAACAGCATGGACCCGCACAAGCAGAAGAGCGTGGCCTTAGAGTTGGACCGCACCCCGCCCGAGGTGTCTAAGAAGCTGGAGGACATCCGCACTCGCTACGCCTTCTAGAATGGACTCCCCACATGTGCCTCACCCGCCTCCCCGACCCCCGGCCCCTTGGCGGTGATGACAACCCCCTGCTGTTGGCAGGGGGGTCACCCACCTTCCAGAGGGCCACAGGTTGCTTACTTAGCTTGGCAGTGGTGATAGCGGTGGAACTGTTTTTTGTTTTGTTTTATTTTGGAGGCTGTGTAATGGACACGGTCATGTAAATTGATACAGTTGTGTGTGTGTGTGTGTGTGTGTGTGTGTGTGTGTGTGTGTGTATGTATCTGTATCCATTGCTGTGGAGGTGGGTGTGGATGCTGTTTTTGAGATGATGCTTTTGATATTTCAAGATGTTGATCAGCCGCAGGAGGCGAGACCACATAGTCCTTGTCTATTAAATTGTTTTTGTTTTTTACTTTTAATGTTCGTTTTTTTTATTAAACTGTAACTAACTAGAACGCTGTGAGGGCTGATTTTTACCTGACCTTCCAGAAAATGTGTTTCGAAAGTATGTTTGCGTTTCTTCCAAAACTTTAAATGCAGTGCTAGTAGTACTGTCGATACAAAAAACACTTTTCTTCAACTTCTTCTATCAACAGAGCAATTTAGAGATTAACAACATGGCTCCATTTTTACCAGTCCAACTCTAATCTTCAGTTTATTATCATATTCCAACTTCCAAGACACATGTGCACTGATGTTTAATTGTTAATGGTCCGCCAAGTACTCAACACAAATGTTATCTTAACAGTCGTTTGTGATATGTAAAAAAAACATTTTCTGGCATCTTGTGATGTTTTTGGAAATCAGCATAAGGGAAAATAATGAAGAACCTCTTCCTTGTATTCCATAGCAATATTATCCTAATACGTCCATGACCGTTGACATGACATAATGGAAACCCCTGATGGAAAACCACTAATGTTTCCTTTTTGAGAACATATTTTGATCATGCAAATAAGTGATGATCGAACAAAGCATTAACTTAATCTTAACTATCAGTGCCCTTTATTTTAGTGTTTTTTTATAGCGGTTATTACTTGATACTTGAGTTTGTTGACAGTACACCCACAACAAGAGTCGTAAGCAGTCGCCGGTCCATGTTTGGAACAAATCCGTGCCGTTGTTTTATGTCCTGTTACGCCACTGCTATGGCTTTCTGTTGACTTCCCAGCTTTGTGACAGAGGCTCAGTATTCTAAACTTTTGATGTTTGTTGCAGCATGACAAACAGCTGATCAACACAGGAATTCCGTTGAATGCTGTGCATAGTTTATTTCAGTGCAGCAGAGTAGACAAAAAATCCCCACCTTCTCTCCCAAGGTATACGTCTCTAGACGTATACCTTGAATAGTGAGGGGCAGTGGAAGCAGTTGGGCTGGGAAGCTTGTATGTGGCCGTGCATGACGGAGGAATTTTCTCCCTCTTTAGCGTCTGCACAAATCTGTGGCATGCAGATGGGGTTAAGTGATGCAGTGCACTTCACTCGCGATGCACAACACGGCTGAGGTGTTTCTGAGGGGACGATAACAGAAAAAAAAATCCCTAACTGGCTTCAGTTTGCACAGGAATGTTTTTGGGGAATGTAAAAATCTGAAAACCTTTTTTCATCCACTAACATCACATGTACATTTTGAAGCATACCAGAAAGCACACCAGTACTTCACTTCAGCTCAAAAACAAAAAATCTTGACGAATTGGACCGTTTCCTCGGACCCCCATCACCAGGCCAGGGACCACTTCTCTGGTTCCTGGTGATGAACTTTGACCTTTTCGGTCACCATTTATTTATTTAGGGGTAGGCTGTGCATATACGCAAACTTTATGTGTGTGTGTGTGTGTGTGTGTACACAGTTACACCACCTTCTTTCCTTAAACCCATCAAACTTATCAGTACCTTCAAATATTCAAATCAGCCACGGGAGGAAGACACTCAGCCATATAGACGTGAGAAATCAATCAGGGAAATGATCAACTGTCACAAAATATACTGTTAAATGGATTCTGGACTTGACTGATAAGTTATAAGCCAGACCTATTCCCCCGCTGAATGTGCAGTGGTGACAGTTTAATGTGATATTGTACAAAGCATTATTTTAATTAATTCACTCAAAGGATGGTCATTTTCTTTAAGGCGCAAGCATCGTTTTTCATTCTTTGAGAGAGAGAGAGAGAGTGACGGGATTAAATTGCAAACTGGGATGAGGGGTCGGGGGTAGACACTACAGAAAAGCTGGAGACCGTATGCGAACTGGCGGCGCTGGTTGGCCTGTGGCTCTCTAACCACTCCGCCACCCCCCACCCCCCCAAAAGGATGGTAATTTAATGTGTTTGCGTGACTCATCAAAATCTCGTATAATTTATCTTTAATATGAAAATAATATCAATCGCCGTGCTTGGCATTGGTAGTCAAACAGCATAGCACCTGCTTGCTAGACACTGACGTAATGGAGCGTTAAGAGCATAACTCCTCGTTTGCCTGTTCTCTAGAAAAATAAACCTGAGCTAAGTGCCACGTGAGGTCTGTTGCAGACAGGAAATTCTGATGGTTAACTTTGATCGACGTCAGCGCTTCAGGCACGCTGATCGCTGATCATTTACTTAACTGGTGTGAGGAGGTCATACTGGCACACGGAGGCCACACAAGTCATTTTTTTATGTTTCAAAGGCCATTGCATCCAAGATGGAGTTGGATTAGGGGGGGGGGGGTTGGCTGTGTCACAAATGCTTTCCAAATGTTGATGTTAATGCTTTCCAAATGTTGATGTTAATGCTTTCCAAATGTTAATGCTTGTTATTTTAGACAGTTATTTTTAATTCTTTTGATTATTCCGAAGGTAAAAAAACAAACACATGTCTTCATTTAATTCTGCTGGATTTAGGAAAATGACAGCGTTTATTGTGAAATTATAAAGATATTGTAACCACCACAAAAAATGGCATATCTCCAACTGAGAGTGTCGTATCAATTTCAGGTTCAGGTTTCTGATATTGACTGTTAATTGCCTTCACTTGTTCAGTAAAATTAACAATGTTTATTTTTTTACTCTATGGAGTAAACATGCATATCTTGAGATTGTATGACCTTGCTCTGCCTAATGGGCTAATTTGATAAAGCCCCCCCAGGTTATGTCAGTCCAGACCGTGAGTTGATGGGATGCTCTGGACCCGAGATATGACTATTTTTGCGATTTAACATGAAAGGGCTGTAACGTCACTAAATCCAGTCAAAAAAACATCTTTTTGTGTTTATAGGGTCCACATGATTGATTGACTGTCTTCAACAATCAACATTCCAAAACCACAAAATGACACAGACCCCCCTCTGCTAAGTTAGTCTGTAGCATGTTTTTCCACTCATTTTGAGTGTCTCCAAATTCAGACCTCCATGGGTTAATTTTATTTCCATTGATGTTATTGGGTGATTTTGTTGCTGACACATTCAACTATGTAAAGAACAAAGTATTTCATTAGAATATTTGATTGATTTGATTTGTTTGCAGAAATAGCAGCCTCTAAACACTTCCTATAGCTTAGGTATTTTTGACCATGCATCTCGTTGAGGTCATAGTTTAGGTACCTTGAACTCATATGAACGAAAATGGAGGCTCAATTATTCATCTTGCCATGGTAGAGAAGAAGAACAAGTAAATCCGTATCTCCGTCTATCGAGGTTGTGATTTTGGGACGCCTTGACTGCAGCCCTGACAATATCCACGTCTGCATCCCCTTGGTGACGAGGTGGGTAAGTCCTTGTTTGTTACTTGATCTGGATAGGAAGTTGTCATTTCTTCCCACAAACTCTGTATTTTTATTTTACTCTTTGAAGCTGGCTGAGTTGGACTGTTCTCACCATCATTCACCTTTGCTTATCTGCTATTTTTCTTGGCTTACACACGTTCTGTACACCCTATTAACTTCATTTCACTTCTCCAATATCCGTGTTTGTCTGCTGATGTTACTGAAATGACTGATCAGAACAAGCAACGATTTATGGAAAACGTTTTATTATGGATAAAAGCTTTGCATATGACTAGACAAAAACACCAGGAAGCACAGAAGATGCAGAAATAAATAGGGGAAAACAAAAAAGTAAGGGGAAAAAAAGCATACAAATCACAATTGTGCATGATTATACAAGTATATTTTATAAAAGCACTTGTAAAATAAAATAATGTATTATGAAAGCAATCCTAAAAGATCTAAATCGGGATCTTGTTATTCATTACATTGTTTAATGAATTAACTAAGGGATTACTTTTTATAGCCACGTAATGCAATATTTGGGATGCTTCTGGATAATGTTTTAGGGTGTTTTGTTTTGTTTTTTAAGGCAAACAAAAACGTTCATTTGCTTCATTGTGTTTATTTGTAATGGGGATTACTTTCCGAATGTTTTTAAAGAAAATTTAAATCATTTAATTTCAACGCTTAAGTGATTACTTTTTTTAAATTAACCTTCCCAACCCATCCTAACAAAGTTGGGCGATGGTGGTAGGGGAAGGGGTGGGGTCAGCCTCCAGAATGCAGTGGTCCGCCCAAAAGCTATGGAGAACGTGGAACAAGCGCCAGTCATCCGTTATCATTGCGCACAACGCACAGCGGCGTGGAGCTTTCCCTTCCACGGCGGGTGGAGGCGAAGAGGACTAGACGATGTTTTTTTGTCTTTTTTTTTTAAACCATGTGAAGGAATCATAATTGAGGATGTTTTGATGAGCACTCCTGTCGAGACTCCGGATTAAACGTTTTGAACAGGAATACCCGCAGCGCTGGATCGCATGGCAGGTACAATTGAAGATTTTTTTCACTTAACATTACTTATATGAGTGGGTATTTGGGTAATTCTATTATTTATAATGATGAATATTGAAAATATTTTATATATATTTAAAAATTGATGTCAATTTTAATTAAAAACTCTACGCTAAATACTTCAACTCGGAGAAAAAGATCTACCCCATGCAATCTAGGAGATTAAAGCATCCTTATTCACAATACAGGGTTGGGTGGTAACGTATTACATGTAATTAGTTTAAAGTAATTTGATTCCAAAAAATAGTAACTGTAGTCCCTTACAAATACATTTTAAAATATATAATCTAGATGACAGTTTTATTTGCCTGGAATAGGGGATTACATCCACTTTCACACTCGTTCCGAGGCCATTGCTGTAACATGCAAATGTGCATGCAACAGACCCCCTTTCGTAAGGAACCACACCTACTGTCATGTAACACACCAGTCACATTTACAGCGCTCAATTTCGCACGAAAGCTGAATTAAAGATCTTTGGAATGCGTGGAATTGTTGGCAATTTGGCATGATATTTTGGGGTTGCTTTTAAAAGTAATCTAAAAGTAATGGAATGTAATCCCTCCATTACTTTTAAAACGGGAGAGTGTGTGTGGGAGGGGGTGCGTAACTGATTACAATTTTTAATGAGTAACTTGCTTGAAAAAGTAACCTTCCCAGTTCCCAACCCTGCTTATACAGCGTATGATCTACCCATTATCTCTCCTACGACAGGGGGTGCTGTGCAATCAATAACCAGGGCGAGCAATCAACGGCTTCTTAATCACCGCACACGCCTCCCGCCCTCTGTCCATCAGTCTAAACACGAAAAGTACCTGGAACACAGGATGGCTGTTTCAATATGCAAGAACATAAATATATAGCTACGGTGTCCCAATCCAATGGAAAAGGATGAATACAGTCAGTAGTTTATTAACAAAAACGGACAGCTCTCCACACAATTACAACTGAGAGACAGGGACAGGACGCTGAATAATAATTAAACAATTAATTATGTAGTAGTTAATCATGTAATTACATAGTAATTATCATATAATTACATAGGAATTACAATGACATAGTAATTAATCTTGAATAACATAGTAATTACAATGTGATAAGATAGTAATTAATCATGCAAATGCATAGTAATAATCATGTAATTACAAAGAAATTAATCATACGATTACATAGTAATTAAAATGTAATTACATAGCAATTAACCATGTAATTACCATGCAATTACATAGTAATGGACATGTAATTACATAGTAATTAACCATGTTTAAAAATGATGCTAATAGTCCAGTAAAAGCAAAAACCACAAGTTGGGGACCCAGATTTTCAAAATAAGAATGAACGGTCGTTGCCATTTTCAAAACGGTCAAACGGTCGCTGTCGTCTTTCAAATGGTTGCTGCCATTTTCAAAAATGGTCGTTGCCATTTTCAAAAATGGTCGTTGCCATTTTCAAAATGGTTGTTGCCATTTTCAGAGGTTCAAGAGTTTCAGATTGCTAAAATTTTTTAGAGAGGAGTAGCATTTTAAGTGATTTGCACAAAATTACAAATGGCAGGGTATCTCTTCTGCGGGGATTGATGTCATGTAGTGTGTTGAATTCGGCTTGATCTAATGAATCCAAAGATACGTTTTTGAAAACCGGCCAGACGGTTTGGAAGTTACAGGCAGAAATGTATGTGAAATTATCTGCAAATCTGGCCCATTAGTGGCGCTATAGAGTTTGGGCTGGAGACCTGGAAACTGCTGTGGGCAATGCTCCGACTCACTAGAATGAGTGTGCCAATTTTCAGCATTTTCCTATATAGGGTTATATGGGCTGCCATATGAATCCATAAAGTAACAAACACAATAAGGTGCCTTCGCAGCTTCGCTGCTTGGCCTAATGAGTTGCAGCTGAAGCTTTGTGAGACCATGTTGGAATGCAATCGTTGTCATGAGGTGGAGCAACTTACCTCTGTGAGTGAGTGAGCCTATGCCATCCTTTCAACTTACAATCGTCGCCACCTGAAGGGTGTGCATGGTACAACCTTTTGAACTCAATCAGCCGACAAAACTGGAAATGGGCAACATAACCAAGTAATTTTCAAGGCGCAAGCACCGTTTTTCATTCTTTATTGAGAGAGATAGCGAAAGGATTAAATGGAATTAATCTGTTAAATTTTACTTTAAAAGTTGGACGATTATTAACTCGAAATGTTATTAATGCAAGATTTTTGCACTAACTAAATTTTTTACACATTGTTCACTAACATTTCCCTTTTAGAACGGAAGAGCCTGCTCTTCAATGCTAGCTTGTAGCGTTGGTTTTTCACCCAAACTTACTTGTTATCTTTATTGTTTGTTTGTGTTGCTCTGGATGCGGGGAGGGGGATGGAGACTTGCATTGGGAAAGACAAATATTCAACACATTTGAGTGGAGGATGGGCCAAACAAGGAAACGATGAATCGCTTATGATTCATTGATTATCCTTTTTTCTTTTTATTTTCTTGTTTTTCCACCATTTTTCATCTTTATTGGATAGGATTAGTCGGAAACTGGGTTGAAGAGATCGGGAGTAGACATTGCAGACAAGCCAGCGATGGGAGGAGAACTCACGGTACTGCGGACGCTGCGAGAGGGTTAGGTGCCGTGTCTATAACCACTCCGCCATTGTCAAATTATTTGGCAATTAATTCAATAATCATTATCAAGTGCCAACCAACCTTAAAAAGACAACTATTTATATATTTTTTTAGTTCAGTAGTTTTTAAACCTCACTCCACATAAATAATGCACCAAAAATTCCATACAATTTTTGAAGCAATCAATTTTTTTATCATTAAATTAAAAGTAAAGTAATGAAAGTTAACACTTTTTTTGTAAGTAACTTTAATCTGATTACTAGAGGTGCACCGATCCGATCCTCAGATTGGTGATCGGGGGCCGATCAGACTTTTTCCCAAAGATCGGGACTCGTGATTTTGTCCCGATCAGGATCGGTAAATGAGTCGGGCAGCGCTCCGCTCTGGAGAATGGATGATGGTGCGCTCTGCCAGCAGCACTTGCTGCTGCTGTGGGATGATACTCATACTGTGTAGAGAATTATAAAGTTTTGCTCCACTGATATGTGTTATTATTTAGGGATATCGATAAGAACATGACCAGAATAAAGTTCTGCTCTAGTGATATCACAAGCAAAGAGGATCAGGACTTGGTATCGGGGACTCGGTATCGGAGATCGGGATCGGCCGATCCTTAAAATCAAAGCATCGGATCGGTAGCATAAAACGTGATCGGTGCACCCCTACTGATTACTGCTTTGGAAAAAGTAATGTGCTACTGGAAAACATGGTAAAATCAAGGTAACATTGTTATTGACATCTCTACTCATTCATTCATTACGGTTAGATATTATTTGCAGGGAATATTTGGATATTAAGACATGAGTGCAAACTGACTGGAAGATTATCCCCCCCTTGACTCTGACCCTGCTCTTGTAGAGACGTTGCTTTGAACTACCAGCGCGAGCCATCACATGCTCCCTCTGCGGAAGCGCTGCTGGCCGGCCTGTCCCCTATGAAGGAGACTTGATGGGAAGATGGGAAAGAGGAGGAGGGTGTTGGTATGGAAGCTAATCCTAGATGGTATGTTTGCCTACTAATCGCTCTGAGCAATGTTTCTTTTTTAATGTTTGTGTAGGGATCGGTGATTTGTAAAGGGCTGTGAAAAAAATCTGACTTGATTTGAACTGGATATTTCACAATGTGCATATGCAGGCCGTTTTCTGTTCCCGTAGCCAATCATGCCTGGTCCATATTTACCTCCTAAGAAGGACTGTCCAATTTTATCTAAAAATAAAATCCAGATTTTATTATTTTATCTCAATTCTCAATCTGATTTAGATTTCCTGACAAAAAGACAAAAATCATCATTAAATTAAAATAATTCGGGGCGGAACAGCAGTTCAGTATCCTCGGCCTATTTGTACAACTTGACACGATGCGAAACCACATTTTCATAACGTTTATTTAAAGTAGCATACTTCCCATTAAAATGGCTTCAATTCCATGCAATAATGCACAATCAGAAACAACAACTCATATACAAATAGTGGTAAACAACGGCAGCTCACTTAAACTACAACACATTTATAGTGCACCTGTTGAGGTAACAGAACAGAATCTCAGTTAGCCTCAACCCTCAACAACAAATTGCCAGTGCTTCTGGTGAGGTAAAGAACAGCATCTCAGATATATAAAACACGTTTGACCCCCGAATCCTCCCCATCCCCCACCCCTCCAAAAAAAAGGGGTCGCACTATTGGGTCGCGACCCGGTGTCTGGGGACCCCTGCTGTATTCCATCAATACCAACATCCTATCCCCACTCTTTAGTGTAGCTAACCCCTGACAGTACTTAAGCTTAATGCCAAAAAAGCTCTGACATTTGAATTCCTAAACCTGTGAGCCTGATGAGTTACTTAGCGGACTTATGTAAACCTATGGCTTATATTTCCTATGACACTGTGTGCTGGAGTTCATGTAAGGCAATGAATCTTTCTCCAGACGTATTCCTCTTGGACATCACAAGGGTGTGGAGGGTGAATTGACATAATGTGGGCTGTTTTCTTGCAACTTTCCTAATGTGCAGAGATGGCAAAAGTACCGGGATTTCTTACTTAAGTAAGAGTAAAATACATTTGTAAAAAAACAACTCGAGTAAGACTACAAAGTACTGATCCAAATAGCTACTCAAGTAAAGTAAAAAGTATAGGCTCAGAAATTTACTCAAAAAGTATTTTTGAAAGTAAAAAGTACATGCTCTAAAATGTACTCAAAACTATTTTTTAATGTATAAAGTACAAAGTACTACAAATAAAATTGTATGTAAAATGCATTTTTTCAATGTTAGTTTGTCAATGT
Source organism: Bregmaceros cantori (assembly GCA_900302395.1). Lineage (NCBI taxonomy): Eukaryota > Metazoa > Chordata > Actinopteri > Gadiformes > Bregmacerotidae > Bregmaceros > Bregmaceros cantori. The sequence goes on along the minus strand of OMKY01250141.1, from coordinate 10,041 downwards.
TATTGCTTGAATAAATTAACAACTAGCCTAATTTATCTTATATCTCGGGACTAAATGAAATCCACTTATTAATTGGGACTGTACTCAGTACATCAGTGCCCCCTACTGACTAATATTATAGACGTTATCCTACCCTGTAGGATAAAAAAAAATTAACGAGCCTGTTTTGGTAAAAGTAAGGAGTAGAAGTAGAGATATTTTTCTTTAAAATGTACTCGCTACAAGCAAAAAGTAATCACAGAAAAAAGTACTTCTAAAAGTACAGATACTTGAACATTTTACTTAAGTACAGTACTTGAGTATTTGTACTTCGTTACTTGCCATCTCTGCCAATGTGGGACAGGCAGTTGCCTAATGTGAGACAGTGAAATGTAGAGTTGAACTTGATGTAAGACACGTTACCATAATTTGCTTTTACCATAGTTTCACTGACATTCATTAGTCTTCCCGCGAAGGTTAGTTTTTATCTTATTCTTTTCTATTAGGTACATAAATATACCCCTTAACCTTTTTTTTTAATCGTTAAAACCCAAACTAAGCTTAGGTGTCCCAAATTAGGCAGTGGCCCACATTCCAATCCACTCGACTATTTTTGATAGACAAAGTTTTAGTCCCACGCAGGGCTTGAAAACGTAATTATTTTTTAAAACGTTCCGTTCCGAACGGTTCGGAACGCAAAAGTTCTTAAAGTTCCTTATATTGTGCAATGTTACGTTTTTAGATATGGTTAGTAGAAAATATATTTACTGGACTTTCAAACTTGCAACTGTGTTAACGTGAAAACCGGGTTTAAAACGCCACTAGATTCGCTTCCTCGTCTGTCCACAAGATAGAGCCCCAGATGCATGGGGCTTGATGACTGACAGTATAGACATATATTTGAACATAGAGTATGTTCAAATATATAGAGAACAGAAAAAAAAGTTTTTAACTGGTTTTGTGGATTTCATAAGGTTCCGTTTCTGTTCAGGAAAAGTTGAGAAATCATTTTTCGTTTCCGTTTCCGCTCCTCATATAAAATTCTGTAAAATTCTGTTCGTTTCCGGTTTTCGTTCCTTGAACCGGTTCAGAGCCCTGGTCCCACGTCTTCCAAGGCTGTGGCTCCCAGACGAACACGGGGTGGCAGTTACTGGTGGCAAACTAATTCTCTCCTCCCCCTCTCATGTCACAGAAATAATTCGACACCACTAGACAACCAGAAACAGCAAGGGTTTAACGTACATTTTACTCCTTCTGATGTCTGGCTATAGCGTAAGGGTCAAATCCCTTGTTAAGCACCGTGCAAGATAATCCTTGTGTCTCTACAAGCACGATTCCCACCGTCACACTCAAGGTGCCAATCCCAGGAGCCATTAACGGTTCAATTTCGATTCCAGAAGAGCACAGATTTGATTGTCAAACAAATGATGAATTCATCTTTCATTTTTTAACAGTTTTTGTTTTAAAGTTATTTTTTCCGGCGTCAGCGCCGTTTTTCCATCTTTATTGGATAGGATTAGTTGGAAACTGGGCCGAAGAGATCGGGGTTAGACATTGCAGACAAGTCGACGAGCGGAGTCGAACTCGCGACACTGCGGACGCTGCGGTAGACACAGCACCACTAACATGAATGGGGTTAGGTGCGGTGTCCATAACCACTCGGCCAACACGGACCCCAACAGTTTAAAAGTGCACTTTTTCAAAGTGAATTCTCCCACACATGATTGGCTAGGATTTGAACTGTTAAATATCCAGTTGAAATCATTTATAATATAGCGTAAATTGCCCTGATGTGGGCCTCTGTCTAATGTGGGACATCTACGCGCCAGTGGCTCCTCCCTAAACGAATGAATGTCAGTGAAACCATGGTAAAAGCAAAGTGTGGTAACCTGTCTAACATTAAGTTCAACTGTTCAACACTACATCTCACTGTCTCACATTAGGGAAAAAAATGGCCCACACTAGGGCAATCGACCCTATGTTTTTATAGACCCCACTTCATCGTGACATACTTCCATTGTGTTAAGGCTGATTCACACCCTACGTGTGGCCAGTTACGTACGTAATCCATCCGTACGTTCATTGCGTTGCCGCCTTCATACCTCCGAGCGTCTTTTACGTTACCGTAAAAGATGTGCAACAACAGCTGTTTATACTATAAACTCTGTTTATTCCGTTCGCACGTAATCATAAGGTCCCCAGATCCGTGTCAATTTACGTACGCAATCGACGGAGAGAACGTGTGAAACGCTCCATCTGTACCCGTATCTGTAGTTTACGTGAGGTATGAATGGGCCTCCAGCCCTTATCTCCAACATTGCTGTTTCTCTGGAGGAGGCCCATGAAAAGTAGGGTGAATATGAAGTGTTGTTACCCTGGTGTGTGTTTTTCTTTCCAAATCAATTTTACCTGCCGGTTCTGTCAAGCGTTGCTGACTGCTGATTGATAATGCACTATCTTTTGTTTTTCTTGTCAACATCTGGATATGGTTAAATGACCATTTCCATCCATTTCCTTCCTCCACAACGAGGTTACCTGGGAACAAAATTGCGTAAATTCATGATGAATGAATTACTGGTGGGAGTCCTGTACGGCCATAGGAGGCCGCACATGTTGAGGAATATATTCCAGAACCTCCTCATGTGTCGCCTTGCACATCACACAGAGGTCAAAGGTCTCCCAAGTTAAACACATTAAGATGATAATATATGATGAACCATGAACTTCCGAAGCTGAGGGGTGACCGTGCTTTCGCGGTTGCAGCGACCCCAAAATATTAGACAGGCCTCTTCTTTGCCGGTTTTTAAATCCCTTTTAAAACCCACCTGTTTTCCTTGGCCTTTGTTCCTCAGTTATGATGTTGATTTGATTTATTGTATCGCTTTTATGATTGTTATCTCTATTTTTTCTGCACGGATATTTTTTTTTTTAATGATACATGCATCTTAGATTATTTGTTTTATGTGATTTATAGTGTTTTATACTTGTATTTATTGTACAGCACTTTGGTCCTTCGTGGATGTTAAAAGTGCTTAACAAAGTCGGATTGGATTAGGTTTGGATTTTAACAAAACCCTGTTAAGGGGTTAGTTGAGGGCAAAGGAAGCAGGGCCAAACTGTGCAAAAACGGCACTTTTTGACCTCTTGAGGTGTTTGTGTACATTCTGCTGCATGCCAGAGATATATGATCTGTTATGTCCTAACCCCTGTTCCTTTCTTACACATAGGACCCCCCTTAATACCAAGACCATCACCCTGCACCCCCACCCCTCAATGTCCACCATAGGGCTGGAAGACTAGTTAGTGACGACCCACCGCGGTGCCGTGGTATATCCAGAAAAACAAAGACCCTCACGGCAGATCTCTGTGACGATGGAGATGGTGTTGAAATCCTTGTGATCCCCGGGAAGCAGCGAAGGCGTTTGTTCAGCACCATGCGGGACCCCGGGGTAGTGGAGTGAGCAGAGCAAGAGGCCGACATCAGAGCTTGGGCAATGGTCCATCTCTCTCCCGTGCCCTGCCTGTTTGGAGGCCTTTTAGGTAAACACATGTATGTGTCTGAGACAGTGTGTGTGTGTATGTGTGTGTGGGTGTGTTATGCGCAGAGACGGGCAGTAATGCATTACATTTACTCTGTTACAATTTTTTTTGGTGTACTTTTTAAGTTTTGGAGTACATTTTTCACAAGTTATTTTTTACTTTTTAAAATTTTTTTCCAGCGTCAGCACCGTTTTTCCATCTTCATTGGATAGGATTAGTCGGAAACTGGTTTGAAGAGATCGTTGCAGACATTGCAGACAAATCAACGAGCGGAGTCGAACTCGCGACACTGCGGACGCTGCGGTAGACACAGCGCCACTAACATGAATGGGGTCGCGTTAGGTGTGGTGTCCATAACCACTCGGCCAACGCGGACCCCAGCTCAAGTAAATTTGAGGTGGAAAAAAAACCTACTTTTTACTGAAATGTCAGTGTAAAGTACTCCTTACATTAACTTGGCCTTTTGCGACACCCGTTGGGAACTGTTGGGCTCTCGGACGCTCTCTCTGTCTGCTTCTCTCTCGGGCTCTCTCTCTCTCGGGCTCTTTCTCTCTCTAATATATTTTATATATATATATATATATATATATATATATATATATATATATGTATATATTCATTATATTTTTAATATATAATATCTATAATGAGCAAATGAATAGGATGTGCTATACAATTAATTGTAATTTTTTTTGCAGTGTTCCAATTCCTGCACATAAGTGTACTCCACTGCGGTGCAGAGCAATGCAAATGGAACGTTCCATGGAAATATCCTAGCAGAAATAATGATTGCACAATTTGACATCATCATGTTGCTCACCATAGAATTAAAGTTTTTTTTAATGGACGGTGTGACAGTCCACTATAAACTTAATAAGATCCACATGATTTTATATAATGTTACAGCCACCGCAAAAGAGCCTGCACCCACCGCTGCCTGCAAATCAGACAATTAATAATTGTGGATCAATGCATGAAAAAGATGAAAGATAAAATAATGACTCTAAATAATTATTTTTTCTTTTCTTCAGGAAACTCAAAATCAAATT
>OMKY01250140.1:0-10061 GCA_900302395.1 Bregmaceros cantori | reverse complement strand
CTAAAGTACTGCATGATGTTGGCAGGGTCTGTGAGCGGGGGTGTGCATTAGGCTTGGGCAATATAGCAATAATATTGTATATCATGATATTTCAACATATTGTCGGTAGGTCTTTGAAAGGATGTGTGTTGCTGTTTTTTTACTGAGGGGGAACGACAGTCCGTAAGTGATAATTTCTTAGTCCACCACTACTTTATATTTTATACCTAATTCAATAGTAAACTTAACAAATGTGTGCCGTTTACTGCCTTCAAAGAAGTTTCATAGTAGATTAATAATGTATTTTTAAAAAAAAAAGTCACATCAAGCACTGCTAACATCAAGTGGCCACCAGATACTGTTGGCTTCATATCAGATTTTTGTGGGCGAGATAATATTATCAGATATCGTGATATTTTTCAATTCAGAATCTATGATAGGAAAATGTGGATACCGGCCAACCCTAGTGTGCATGATCTTAAAAAAGGGAGGGATATGGCAGATGTGAAACCACCAGGGGTACTGTTGAATATGACAAATTAACTTGGCTGTGCAAGTCTCTTACTGTCGGTTCATTCACTGAGTACACATTAGTAACATTTAGAGCTGCAACCGATTCATCGATTAATCGCTGCTAATCGTTTATTGAAATAATCAGCAGCTAATTTGATAATCAGTTAATCAACAGCGATTAATTGTTTCCTTGTTTGGCCGATCTTCCGCTCAAACGTGTTAAATATTTGTTGTTCCCACTGCCTTTTATGAATAATTCCCACTAATTAATTACTACTAATTAATCTACTAATTAACTAAATTAACCTATTAATCGATTAATCGTCAGTATGAATGGGTGATTAATCGATGATCAAAATAATCGTTAGTTGCAGCACTAGTAACATTACCACTTTGCGTCCGTAACACTAGCAGCAGTTTCTGCGTGCATGCCATGGAGATGGAGTTTTTGCGGGGGGACGAGGGGTGATACAGGACCTGTTTCGAATCCCGGTAATGTCCACTTCCTGCGGATGGCGCCACACGAAGGGCTGCAGCCAGCTTGACAAGCTGTCTCCCACTCAGAGCAGGTAGGACGACAGGACGTCTCCGCTCAAACGAGCGCATGTTGGTGCCGTTTAGTGGGTTAATGAGAAGCAGAAGGCATTTAGATACGGCTGCCTCGCAACAAACACATCAGCCCCCAACACCCGAGTTGATAGAGACAAGCTATCTACTATAACTGCTGTTCCGGCCTTTAACTCAAGAATCATACGCCATTTGTGTAGTTGAAGAATTTGTTACTTTAATCTGATGTATAGTATGTGATGGTAAGTTCAGTGGACATTTTTAGAGCAAAAGAAATAGATGGCTACAGTGTGTGGGAGAGAGGTACAGAGAGAGAGAGATTAGAGAGGAAGAGAGAAAGACACACTCTGTGACTATAGACCATAGACTGTATATAAAGTAGACGCAGCGTGCATGGCGTCATCCCTTTGCGTTCATCCAATTTTTTTGTGCCCGGCGACTGCGCACTGCCATTGTTGAAAGTACCCGTATATCCGGTACCAGTGATCCTGCCCAGAGTTGCATTTTACGTGTCTTCAATGGATTATCCACAGTTAAACATCACGCGAAGAGCAATTTTCAGTACAAGCGCTGCTTACGTTCTGAGCGTGAACGTTTTATGTGAGATACGTTTAGTTCAGAGGATTCGCAATACAAAAACGTACCTTGAGCAAGGGGTCCAACTTCCAGTATGCGATCACCGAGTGGTGTTTTTTTTTTTTTTATTATTATTCATTACTTTGTTTTGGGATTAATTATTAAAATTATTGGCGACATTTTACTTTGAGTTATAATGGTATGTATAATGTGTCAATTGTGCATTTATCCAGGTTTTACATGTATTTCCCAGCTAAATATATGCGATTCTTCAATGTGAATTCGACGAAGCGAATCGAGCTGAATCGCACATACTGAGGCAGTTTTGGTTCGGTGGAAGTTTTGCGCGCATCCGTGGCGGAACGCCAGTGATGACATAGGTTTTGAATTGGTCCATTGAATAACTATTTGTAATAACTTGAATCAATGTATTTTTAAAGAATACGGTGGATCGCCCTAATGTGGGCCTTTTTTGGCAACTCCCAAATATGGGACAGTCAGTTGCCTAATGCGAGATAGTGAAATGTAGCATTGAACAATTGGCATACCATAGTTTGCTCTTACCATAGTTTCACTGACATTCATTCGTTTAGGGAGGAGCCAGAGCCACTGGGGCCCAGGTGTCCCGCATTAAGCAGTGGATAATATTAGTGCAAACCATCCTACATTGATACATTTACATACATGTGTTTTTTTGGAAATGGTGAATAAGCTAATAGCAGTAAGTTAACTACTACTGAACCCTTGGTGGTCAAAAATATATTGCAGAACAGGAAGAGGGATTTATATAAGCACACACACACACACACACACAAACATCCACTAATCGACATCAAATGACGAGCATCTCACACTGACCGAGTTGTTCTCTGTCGAATGTCATCGTATATCCTCACATCTACAACACATTTCCCCAGCGGGTCGCCTGGCAAATAATCGCCTTATCTTATCTTTTCTCATATAAAAGCATGTCCCTGTCAATAAAAGACAAAGGCGCCAACATAAAAGCCGCTCTTCACCGCAGCCAGAACCCTTTCTCTCCCTCTGGGAGAGGATGAAAAAACAAACAGTGCGTGAAGATGAGGAGAAAGAAAAAAAAAGCTTTTGCAGACGGTCATTACAGGCCATAGTCTGTAATTATCCAGCATACGCTGCAGCCCAGACTCTAAATTCACAGTTCACTACAGTGATGGGAATTCTGCTTCTTTCTGGTCAACTGGGCTGCTTGGCGAGCTGCTGACTCATTTAGAGTCCTAAGTTTTCTGCTAAGGCTGCTAGTCAAAAGTATTTTAATATTTGATTAGTTGCCGATTATTGAAACAATTTTTCGACTAGTGTTGAACAGTTAACAACTTAATGCGAAACATATTACCAGAGTTTGCATTTACCATAGTTTCACTGACATTCATTAGTTTAGGGAGGAGCCACTGGAACTTAGGTGTCCCACATTAGGCAGTGGCCCAACCCTAGGGCAATCCACCCTGTTTCTTATAAGCATTGCCAAGAATGGTGATGCTTATGGTAAAAGCAAACTATGGTAAAAGCAAACTATGGTAATGTGTCTAACATTAAGTTCAACTGTTCAACACTACATTTCACTGTCCCACATTAAGAAGCTACAAAAAAGGGCCCACATTACGGCAATCCACCCGTTTGCTGTGATGATGAAATGAGAAAATTGTTTAATAAATCACTCCCTCGTCAGGGAATAACACACTACAGTTCATCAATAGCTGACAGCACATTGATTCATTGATAACTGGTCGTATCTGACTCACACACTTATCTCTTTGAACCACATCGTTTGCAAGACTGACATCGCTCCTTTCAGGCTGAAAGACACTGACACATAAACGTTGTCAGCCATCGGCGTCGGCGCTCCTCGACAACGACGGCTGCGTCTAACCATATTGCCCCGGACAGCCGCGAAGCAGCACGCTGTGTGCCAAACTTTATGGCAGGCGACTGCGGCAGTATAAATGGTGTGATTTTCTCCTCTGCTCCTCAAACTCCTTTGTGGATGGATGTCAAACTGTAAACCTGGCATTGTGTCATGGAAAATGAAAAGAAAAGCGGCAGAACATGTGATCAAATCCGTGTGGGAAGGCTGAGCTCATTGTAGCGATTGTTCTCTCGGTAGTTAGCGACGGCTTTGATCTCCGGCGACCCGGGGATCACACTACTTAAGGTCAACTTTTATCCTCTGGACACATATTATGCTAGTTGACGTCTTTCAAGGATGTGGTGGGGAAGTGGAAAGGCCTGTGTGCATGTGTTTCATCGGATCAACCTGTTGAGGTAACCAGCTGCTTTTACGACGCCAACGCGAGGGTCAAACTATTATGTATCATAACCAAGAGCCACAATTTTGTACTGCAGTAGAGTCAAGATTAATTTTAATTCGGCATATTGCATATACATTAGAGCTGAACACACACAAGGAATTTGAGTTGGGCATGAAACAACTCTCTTAAGTTCGACCGGGAATGAACAGCAAAAAGTCAGTTCAAGAAGTTATAAAGTGGCATTGGCATAGAATCAGCACACGTAACATGTCAACCCCTCAAGCAGGGCTAACCGCTGCGTTCAGTAGCATTACTGTGCATGGGAAGAAACTGCTTCTCATTTTGGAGGTCTTTGTGCGCAGGGCTTGGTAGCACCTTCCCGATGGGAGGAGCGAGAAAAGGTTTGCGCATGCTGTATTTTGCTTACAATAACGGAGAATAATCTTCCCTATGGTCCATAGAAATGATATTGTATAATTGTACCCTTGCGCTAACCTCTTCTTCTTCCCTCAAGGCAGGTCAGCCAATGGGAGACTGGTAATTCTATGAATTAATCCATACCCACAACAGAGGAAAAATATTGATTTAGCTATTGACCTTGCTGAGAGCAATTGAGTCCATGGCTCGAAGGCCAACATTTGGCAGATCTAAGAGCCTCCTTAACCCACGGCTAGGAATCTTCTCTGTCCTGGGCTGGGAGCCTTCTCAAGTAGGGTGAATTGCCCTAATGTGGGCTCCTTTTTGCAGCATCCTAATGTGAGACAGTCCATTGCCTAAGGTGGAACAGTGAAATGTAGTTTTGATCAGCTGAACGTAATGTTTAACACATTAGCATAGGTTGCTTTTACCATAGTTTCACGGACATTCATTAGTTTAGGGAGGAGCCAGAGCCTCTGGAGGTTAGGTGGCCCACATTAGGCAGAAGCCCACTTCAGGGAAATGAGCAGAGTCCAGTTTCAGCTCTACCTCTGCACCGCATACAGGCACAATAGCAGCTGCTCTTAATTAGTGCGTCAGGTTGATCTGCTAATCAGTGACAACACCTGTTTGCAGTACTCAGGTATGTACCTGGAAGGAGTGTTATTTGATACTGTAATCCCAATAGGGAACATACACATTTGACATGAATGGCGCTCAGCCCATGACCCATTGGGGGCATTTTGGGGTTCAGTGTCTTGCCGAAGGACGCTCTGGCATAGAGACTGTCGGAGCTGGGATTTGAACCACTAACCTTTCAGTAGGATCTCTGCAAAACCCTAACCTAACCGAGGAAAACGAAAACTGAAAACAAACAGAATTTGGCAGAATTTTACGAGGAGCAGAAACGGAAACGAAAAAAAGTTTTTTCAACTGTTCCGGAACAGACACGGAACATTATAAAATCCACAAAACCGGTTAAAAACATTTTTTTTGTTCTCTATATATTTTAACATATCTTATGTCTGGGAGACTATTTTCGGTTGTCCATCCAACTTTCACTCTCAGGTATCAAGCCCCATGCATCTGGGGCTCCACCTTGTGGACAGACGAGGAAGCGAATGTAAGGGCGTCTTTTTTTTTTTAGTTATTTTTTCTGGTGTCAGCGCCGTTTTTCATCTTTTATTGGATAGGAATAGTCGGAAACTGAGTTGAAGAGATTTGGGGTAGACATTGCAGACAAGTCGACGAGCGTAGTCGAACTCGCGACACTGCGGACGCTGCGGTAGACATAGCGCCACTAACATGAATGGGGTCGTGTTGGGTGCGGTGTCCATAACCACTTGGTCAACGCGGACCCCCGTAAGGGCGCTTTAAAACCGGTTTCACTTTAATACAGTCACACTGAAGTTTGAAAGTCCACCAAATATATTTTCTATAAACTATATCTAAACTTAATATTGCATAATATAAGGAACTTTAAGAACGAACAAAATCTTTGCGTTCCGAACTGTTTCAGGTGGCGGAATGGTTCCGAGAACAAAAATGTTAACCTACCTGTTTTGAAGCCGTTTTCAAGCCCTGAACCTAACTCTAACCAAATAAGCGTATCGTTTTTTGGGATTCAAATTATCTCGGAAAGGTGGGTCCCCCATCCCACTGTCACAAGCTCCTCCTCTACTGGCAACAACAGTAAAGGCAGGGGATGGCCCATCTTCGTGGCTCCCCCAAGCAGCTTAAGGACTGGTGTATTCATGTGTGTGCGAGTGACACAGCCAGAGACGCTTACCCGTCGTTCCTGTCCACCAAGTAGCACAACAACAACAGCCATTGAGAGGCTCACCCCAGGAGCCAGCTGACACAAACGGCCAAGAGCCATTAGTGTGGCTTGTCCTCCGACTCCAGTAGTTTTTGGTCGTCCCCCAAGTGTTGTCTGGTGACACCGTCGGGCCCGCGCTGCACTCTCTAACCTTTCGCGCTCTCTGTTAGGTTTACTCACTTAACACACACTCACAGACAATTCAGAGTCTCTGAAAAAAACCACACGTGTGACAGCCAAGTGACGCCTGAAGTAAGTGTAGGCGATGGACCTTGCCTGTCATTTCCTAGAAGTGTGGTAGTGTGCATGCACTACTGCAACACTTGCATGATCTCGGCCAATATGAGGCATTTTTTTCCATCTCGATGCTACATCAGTATCAGTGATCTCTTCCTTAAACCTAAAGAAAAAGACTCACCCTGTTCTAAATGCCATGGAAATGGCTACAACACTACACAAGTGTAACTTCTTCAACCCCTTTTACAAGCTGGTTGACAATTGACTGACAGCATTGTTTGTTTCAGGTTTTTGCTTTCTTACAGCTGTAAAATTCATATCAGTGTTCATCAGTATCAGGTCAAAAAACCCATATCGGTCGGTCACTACTTGAGATATAATTTGTTGAGAATGTTTAGTGGACCTGTAAGCGTTGGTGCAATTTATTTTAGTATTAAAATGGTTGGCACGGAAATAATTTATAATAATAATTAATATTAGTATTTTTTTTAAAAGCATAATAGTGTTAAAAATGAATGATCAAAATTATGTATATAATCTGTGCTGCCTCCGTGGCGCAGTCGGTAAGACACCCACAAACACATGTATGTTGCCTGTCACTTAGTTCACAGGTACGGACAGCGTCGCGAGTTCTCCCCTCGCCAACCTTTCTGCAATGTCTTTCTCGATTTCTCTCTCCCTAGTTTCACAACTAACCCAGTCAATAAAATGGAAAATAGCGAAAACATTACTTGAAAGAAATGAATTAATATAAAAATTAGAAGCACTCAGTGATTGCAAACCTGCGCCGTAGTGGTACAAAAACATAGTACAGTTAGTGCTAGCAGTATGTGTGGCAACCCATTATCAATGCAAATGCCGGCGAACATGGCAACTACATTACCCAGTGGCCCCTTGTGACCCAGAAGTCTGGTCATGTGACCTTGGTAAGCGCCTAGCAGTCTTTCAGTAAGTTGGTGATTAAGTATGACTATGTTACTTATAGGCTACAGAAATGCACCAAAATGTAATTGGTTCTTCCGTGTGTCATTTCCAACAACTGTGCAAAATTTCCCCTAGCTCCGTGCACAACTTTTTCAGTTATCTTGGGGACAGACAAACCAACCAACGCTCCCAAAAACAGCGATTATTACCTCTGCCCAGGCAAAGGTAATAATCAATTCTTATCAATTAAACAGTGATGCATGAAAGTGGATGTTCAAAGTGCAGTGGTTTGGGAATGGACAATACAGTCAGTCAACGGTACAATCCAAAACACGGACCACACAGTTTGTTAGGGGTGGTCCAGCTCAGCGTGGACACACCGGGGGATCTTCGCTCCAAGCCAGCGGCCGTCGTGAGGGGCGGCAAAACTCCCGGGATAAATATTTAATGGCGACAAGCGAGAGGCAATTGTCGACATCCACGGACATTAAACATTTAACATCTGACAGCCGAGATTCCTGAGCCGCGGAGAAACATGAAAGATCTACGACTGTAGAAGTCGACTCCCACCCCTGACCACTGGAGGGGAAAGGGGCGGGAGGGAGGTAGGGGGCATCACTGCGTTTCATTTGTAAGGGTCAGGGCCACGGCACACATGGACAGAAACACACACAGGAAGACACATGAATATAGACTAAACGGTGGGCATTGAGGGACTTCAGATCATAGCATGGATTGCCCTAATGTGCAGTTTTCTAATGTGGGACAGGCAGTTGCCTAAGGTGGAACAGTGAAAAGTAGTGTTTAACAGTTGACACAAACAGTGTTGACACATTACCATACTGTGCTTTTACCATAGTTTCACTGACATGACGTCCCACATTAGGCAGTGTTCCACTTTAGGGCAATCCACCCAAATACTCTTCCCTTCACATGTGCGCGCACACAATCCTTGTTATTTATGCTTGTTCCACTTTATCTGAAAATTCAATAAGCAAGGACTTGAAAGAACAAAAAAAAAATCTTGAAGGAAAACACCCCTGAGAAGTCATACTGAAATATGTCGATAGATCTTACCTGCTTGTGTGCACTCACTCTGACGCATAGCAGTACTTTGTTAGCATAGCCCTAACGGACCCAAACAGGGGTGATGATAGAAGCATGTGGTTGTGTAACAACCACATGACACTCAATTTTTGGAAGTGATTGATTCTATCTTCACGCCCGATTGGGTCTGTAGGGCTAAGATATGCTGTCAAAGTATTGCTGTGCACACAGTGGGTGCACGCACGCAGTCAAGAGTAGATATGTAGGGTAGATTGCCCTAATGTGGGCCATTTTTTGCAGCTTCCTAATGTGGGACAGTGAAATGTAGTGTTGATCAGTTGAACTTAATGCTAGCCACATTACCATTAAGGGTGTGCCAAAATCTCGATACTACGATATATCGTGATATTTCGTCTTGCGGTACGTTATCGATATGCTGAGGCCAAATATCAATACTTAAACAATAAACATAGAGCCGTTCTAAACATATTCTCTCACAAAAACCCGCTACAGAATTGTCGCCCCGTGTCCGTTCGCTCGGACCGCGTCCCCGTATATCGTGATGTATCGTGGGTGAAATTTCTTGCAATATATCGATAATCGTAGAATCGCTGTATTGTGATATTATCGTTATCGTGGGTAAAATATCGTGATAGTATCGTATCGTGGGGTACCTAGTGATACCCAGCCCTAATTATCATAGTTTGCTTTTACAGACAGTAGCGCAATCCACCCTATGTCTGGACTCGGCCAAGATCAAGGGAGAACATATTTCAGTCTGAATTTTCAGTGTTGTTTCCTTTGTGGCTTCCTTCCCCAGTCCTTTCCTTGTCGTAAACCATGACCAGAGAAATGCTAGAGACTATGCCATTGGTGGACCCGTCCCTCGCACACGGAGGATAAAGATGCAGATCGCGGAGGTGACCCGCAGTTCTGACAGTGCGGGACGTGACCGGAGTATGAATGGCTGGCTAAACAGTGATGAAGCGCCGCCACCGTCCGCCCACATCCTGTGCAGCAGGCAATAAGTCAAACACGCGTGACGCACACACAGCCGCCATAAATAACGCTGTCACAAGTCCACCGGCGTCCCCCGCTGATACCCCGCGCACCAGATGCACACCCGTGTCCCGGGCCCTGCGCTGCACTCCGCTGCTCCTGCTCTCAAATAGAGCTGGTAAATGGAAGAAAATTGAACAAAATAACATGCCCCCACTAGGTCCCATGACACAGGTCACCTATCACCATCCCGAGAGATGGGGTATGAGGAGTTGGGAGGGATAGCGGGGGGGGTTGTAACAGGAATCAAGAAATGTATTATTGATTATGGCGTATCTCTACCGCAGCAGCTGCCTCTACAGCAAATATCATACATTGTTGTGATACATAGTCGTTATGACAATACAAGAGATTTTCTTATTCCATTCCCATGGTCAACAGTTTCATTTTTGTTACAAAGGTGAATTATGAGCACCCCTAATGTGGGACAGTCAGTTATCTACTGTGGGTCAGTGAAATGTAGAGTTGAATAGTTGAACCTAATGTTAGACACGTTACCATAGTTTCACTGACGTTCATTAGTTTAGGGAGGAGCCGGAGCCACTGGATCTTAGGCGTCCCGCATTAGGGCAATCCACCCTACATTATTCAGTTACTCAGTATTCAAGTTTTTTGTTTTTTGGTAGTCAAGTAATCAT
>OMKY01250138.1:0-10635 GCA_900302395.1 Bregmaceros cantori | reverse complement strand
GGAGTGGGGGCCACAAAAAACATCAATTGCCATGTACAATATGTGCATTTCTTGGTGACACACATTGCGTTCACAAACACATGCACCACACAAATAAACACAGATACATACAAACATAAATACAGCTAATCTTGCTCAGACAGAGGCAAAAAGCTATATACGCGCACAAAGAGACGCCGCTAAAGGCGCGCAGACACACGACAGGGATTAGCGGCTCGCCGAGCAAAGTAATATATAAATGAATAAACGAGGACCTGCCTTCATTTGATTGCATTGAGAGAGAAAAAAAATAATGAAATCACATTCCACAATCATGTCTGCTACCGCGTGGTGAACGAATTTATTGCGTGTGCCATGTGTGGCTTGCGTGATGTATAAAACTCTATATTATGTTTGTCTTTGGTAGCGGTCGTACGCGCCATCTGTCTGTCACGCTGCCCGATAAACACACACACACACACACCAGCAATCACCTTATGGTGCCGATGCTTTCCAAGCAATACGCCTCAAAACCAGAAAAAAAGTGAAACGGGTCCAAGAAAAAAAAACAAAACATAAAGTTGTGTCTTTGAAAAACACTTCATAATTCAGCCTTCAGTCTCCTAACGACTAGCCTCAACTTACCCCAGTTATTACTCTGCAGTGGCACCGATGCACCGCCGAAGCAGTTCCGAAACTCTATCAGAGCAACTCTCTGCTATTTCTCAAGTTCCAAATATTGTTGTGACTTGAAACAATCATCGAGGAAAAAAAAAGCGGATGGCTAAAATTGAAATGTAACACTTCAGATTTTTCCATTGACTGTATATAAATATGGACGTTGCATTCGCTTCAGCCGGCGCGCCGACTTTCGTGTGCTTCTGCTAGTCGAGTGGGCGGAGTCGACTACCAAAAGCATGGAGCCTATGGGATTTACAATAGAAATATACAGATTTTAGGCCAGTTAACCTATTTAAGGATTGTTTCTAATTGATGTTTTAATGTATATTGTCAGGATAGTTAACGGTTCATTGTGGGAGGGGGGGGGTCATAATTTCACAAACATGTTCCGTTAACCTGCTCCATTCAGTCATTGGCTCTAGCAATGCCATTGCCTCAGAATCTGTTGGAAGATACATTTATATATTATGTACAAGTATGTACATGTATGTTTGAAATGAGTAAATACCCAGTTTGCCAGGCAGAGGACGTCTTCATATCGACCTCCTGCTCCCCTTCCCGGTCCAGAGACAGCACCATCATCTAGCATAGTAATGGATATCTTGTTGCGCAGATTTTTTACCATGCTAGTTATCACAGTGTGGGTTTGAAGAAACTCAATTTGTATAGCATGTCTTAATACACCTAATACACACACGCATGTCCACTGTGACAGGATAATCAACGCTATTGTTTTCCTGCATTGAAGACTTCATTATTCCATTGCACTGGCTCCCCCATCCCCCCCACGGGCGCCAATGCTCCTCGGGCTCTCTCGCCAGCCGCACGGCCCACACGCGCACGTCTGCTGATTAGCATTTAGCAGTTAGTGGCTATAATAAGAGTGGAATACGCACTGATTCCTCACACAATGACGGCCACATAGGAGGCGTCCTACGCACATCAACACAGACAAACATAGACTGAAAAGTGGGCTTCAGGCACACTGACAGCGATCAACCAATCATGCATTTATTTATGTACACGTTTGGGAAGCGGTTCCTTTTCGATTTTTGAAACATTTTTTAAAAATATTTTTGCCCATTCGGGCCATCATCCTTTATTCAGGATTTGCTGGAAAGAGGTGAAGTAGGGGAAGGGGACATGCGGCAGCGAACTCACAACTCTACACACACATATATCACACATATATATATATATATATACACATACCTGATTTGTAGTGCACTGACTTAGAAGACTGTGCTACTGTCGCACACTTTTGGATTCATTTCTGAAAAATCTAATAATTTCAGTACATTTTTGTCATGACACTCTCTCTGCGACCTGGCATCGTTATAAAGGGGCTCTGACACTTGTTCGATTTTGTGGCACGATTCGGATCGCGCGAATGCACTAACTAGACAAAAGATGGTGGGAGGTGTCCATCAGCTGCTTGTGGCTGCGTGTGATGTCAGGATGGAAATCTGTAAATGTTCAAAGCAGGGCTCCGAACCGGTTCAAGGAACAAAAACGAAATGTAAACTAAAAAATATTTCTTCAACTGTTCCAGAAAAGAAACAGAACAAAATCGTAACAGAGTTATTGTAATGTGTTACTGCAAAGAAGCGCAAGGAAACATGGAGCATGTGAACAGAGTTCATCTTCGTGGGCGTACCAAACATCAAACATTTGTCCAAAGTATTAATATTACACATGTGTTGCTACATAAAAAATAAAAAGACCCCCACCACACACATACTCACAGATTAAGACCTCCTGTTTAATAGTCTGATTAACCAGGGAAGCATTGCATTTTTTTTTTACAGTTTGAGAGTCTGTAGTGCAGTTCACATTTAAGGACCATTCAGAACACAACATTGCATACCAACTTTTGTTTTGGATGTTTATTGATGAGTAAAACAGACGCAGCGACGACAGCCGCTGTTGTGAGAACTCTTAATAAGAGCAAAACTTTTCATCAAGTTGGTGCACATTCAGCGACAGGCCGAGTTGGTAAATTATGATGAAATCTAAAAAAAACAACAACTGCATTTTCCATTGAATGACTCGTTAACCCTGTTGATCCTAGTTTGTCATTGCTTGGTGGAATATGTGTTAATTGACGACAAATGACTATTTTTATTAATGTTTTAATAAATTAAATAATGCATGTTTTAATTAACTCTGGAACCATATATACCACCTATATGTGGAGTGAGGATGTGGAACAGTTTGGGAGTGGAGATCAAACATGCCGGATGTCCAAGCATGACCCAGTTCAAATTGCGGAATAAAAAAATGGTTTTCAAAAAGTATGAAATTCTTTGATATGCATTAGGGGTTCTCAAGGTTATTATAATTTGTGTTTTCACAGCATTTATATATGTTTGGTTTATGTTTTCTTTGGTGTGCCAGTATTCACGTGAGGTGTGCAAAATTGGTTGCTAAATGGTGAAGGTGAGTGGGGGCGGGGGGATTAAATAAGCCCTTTTGCTTCGCCCTGCTCCTTTTTGGACATGACAGCTTGTTTAGTTGATTGATAAATTTTGATTTACTGATTGTTTGTTCTTGTTGTCTTTTTTGTCATGTTCAAAATAAAGCCTGAATGAATGAATGAATGAACCAGGTTCTCATCTCATCTTGTTCTCATCTTCTGCAACTTTGAACACAGGTCGTGGTGCTACAGCGCCTGGTTCCATGTCATGAATATTATAATCTCCTCCGCATCAAAGAAACGGAACCCTTCAAGATGTCTCCTCGTAATCGAGTCGGGGACATTGTTCAAGGTAGATATGTATTATTTAAGCGCACCGCATACGTCGTGCCGCACATTTCCATGTTTAACCGGGATATAATTACCTGTCCCTCACCTTTCTTCTTCTCATACGTTCCGTCATCACCTGGGTGCTGCGCGGGTGTAATGTCGTTCCCGGGCATCCGTGCCTGACCTTCAGGTGCATCCGTGGACACCAATTTAAGCAAGTCGACACTTTTGTCGTTGCAATATAACAGTTCTAGGTCTGTAGCTATCTAGTATTTTAATTCAATTCAAATGTGTTTCTTTGACTGGATGAGCAAGTGTCATTTTCTGTCATTATCGACAGCACTGAAATGGGTAGGAGAGAGCGAGGATGAGCGAACATGCAGTATATGACCGTGACGGGAAGCGATCTTATGGCACTGGGTGTGCAAGATGAAATACAACTCAAAACCCACCCCTTTTTAGTGCTTTATGTATGTGCAGACAACTCTTTCATGTGACATTTAAAGAGGACTATTTTGCACCAAAACACAAAGTTTATTTTTTTTAAGTAATCAAAAAGTAATGGAATGTAATCCCTTACTTTACATTCAAAATTTGGCAATGATATTACTGACTACATTTTTTTTTTTGTTATTTTTTCCAGCGTCAGCGCCGTTTTTCCATCTTTATTGGATATGATTAGTCGGAAACTGAGTTGAAGAGATTGGGGGGGAAGTGCGGTAGATGCAGTGCCACTAACATGAATGGGGGTTTAGTTGCGGTGTCCATAACCACTCGGCCAACGCTGACCCCCCGAATACATTTTTTAAAGGGCAACTGTTTAAATTGCAGGGAAAAATGCCTGCCTGTATTTTTGGCCTGTGAAAATAAACAGATCTCCTTTACCAAGTACTTACCGACAAACGTTTTGATGAATGACTTTAGTAATCCTGTACCAACAGACGCAGACAAATCTGACAACGACAACATTGCCAAAACATCATCTGGCTCAATAAATGTGTCTTCCATGAATGGTTGGAACAACAAATCAGGATCAATGAAGCAATGTAAATGTCTCTATGCGTATCTGAATACTTGCAGTGCCCATCGCCAGTCCCGACCTCGCACTATTCCAAGCTCCTAAGCCGCTCCTTCGCTACAAATTAAAGTCAACTCACAGTTGGCCGCATCTCAACTCAGTTTAGCTCAGGTAGAGGGGAACGTGTCTCCACTTTCCTCAACCAGAAACGGCGCTGAGGGATTTGTGGAAGGTAAAGGCAGCAGAGTCAGACAGCCAAAACAACGGCCACGAATGGTCAGGACTCAACCTGCCAACCCTAAAGAGAACAACGCTGGAGCGGTGCCTCTGCTTGCACATTATTGGTGCACGTTCTACAAGCGGAGATTGTGAAATATGAGCAGCATGCAGATTTACAGAAAATGTATTGTAGCACAAATTTTTAATTGGTCGGTTAATCAAATGATCATAGATGATTTCGGAGTGTGTGAGCGATTATTCACTCATGGTGACAAGATTACTCCCAACGTTGCCCCTTGTCATACAAAATAAACAACAGAATGCAATTCATAAAATGCATTCCTTGGGACAACTTCAGTCTACCTCTGAATCCGACGGCACATAGCAAATATCTGAGTGAAGATAAAGAATTCAGAAAGTTAGGTTGTAAAACGGTGGCTCGGGGGAAAGATTGATGTCAAACCGGTTTAAGAGTTGGTTCTGCTTCAACACATCTGCAAATGCGTTGACCCGAGAGGTCCGAAGGTTTTCTGAAAATAAATTGGATATCGGTCTGTATGTGTGTGTGTATATATAAACACAGCCACTCTGTCACCAGGCATGCTCTTATCTCTTTGCTCCCCTCACGACTCCATACACCACTCAAATGCTATGAATTAAATTTCACTAACTAGGTATGCATACCAAAAGAAGTTCATAGTTCCTTAATAGAACCTGGGATTTATGACACAAGCTAGGCTTTAGGAAGACAGTCAAGGACCATTTCCTTCTGAAACCTATTCTTCGGAAAGAGTGTCCTGTTCATGAGAGATGAGACAGAAATCAATGCAGGACAATGGGACATCAAAGTGGTTATATATGTGTGACGGGTGCGTAAAGGAACGGGGGGTTGCTGCAAGAAATTACACACACACAATGCAGTGATCACGCAATGTATCATGGGGAAAACCATAACCAACTCATCAACCACAGATGAGCCCTATATGAACCAGTTGAATGCCTAATCCCACAACGAGCGACCACAGTTGTGTCCAGCTCTGTCTCAGATCTGATATGACTGTCTGTCCACTGTAAGATGGAAGAGACTCCCACACGCAGGGGGAGAGAGAGAGAGAGTTTTCCCTCTTCTCAGAGGGAAAACTGATTCCGACTCAATACATTTTTATTTGATGAGAGTCTGATAGGGCAACATCAGGAAGATGAGGGTAGTTAACTTGCTTTGCGGCGCAGCACCAGCGCAGATATGTTTTGGCCGTGTTGGTTTGTTGCCCAGATAACTGAAAAAGATTGTGCAAGGATCCGGATGAAATTTTGCAGAGTTGTTGGAAATGACAAACAGAACAATGCATTACATTTTGGTGCATTTCTGTAGCCTGCAAGTAACATATCATAATTGTATCGAGTGATACAAGAAACACAGCGGCCCACACTCTCCAGAGTGTGGCATCAGGGATTATGCGCAGTGAACAACCCAAAGCTAACCTGCTAACAACTACCGGCTGCACTCTGCCTCCTGTATCCATCGTGACATGCTCCCTACGCAGCGCAGTCGACGCAGAGCAGCCGACACACCGACGCAGAACACAGGAAATCATTTACTTTTTACTTTCAACGCAACGCAAGTCGAGGGGGCGGCGGCATTTCATTCCGTGATTGCGATTGAGATTACATCCAGGTTCACCCCAGTTGTCACTAGGGACTTTCTATTACATGTCGATTCTTTGCATGTCTGTGTCCATAGGCTGCGTGGCGGGGGAGAAGCGGCGGGGTGAATGAAAATCATGCAAGAAACAGCAGTATTTTGAGAACTCCTTAGAAAGCATGGTGTGTTGTGGTGCTGCAAGATCGAATTGACAATGCTGTAGAAGTGTGGGGGAAGCGAGGGGAAGACAAAACGACAGACAGCAGTTATTACAGCATGTGCTGCACTCGCGTCCAATCCACACACAAGCACACACACATGAGCACACATGCACACACACAGATTTATTATTATTATTATTATTATTACTATTATTTTTATTTTACACCACTGACTTTTACTACGTCTCTCTCTTTCGCTCTCTTCCTCAGTGTCTCTCTCTCCAACCGAACATCATAATTGTTACAAAAGTCAGTTTTAAAAGCATATACATATATTAAACACACACACAAATACACAGGTTTGTGGCTGGCGTTGCCTGGCTTCGCTGCAGGCTGCTGTATGCGAGCTTGTGTACATGCTTTGTGTGTGTGTTGCTCCTGCAATAACCAGTATCATTGCAGTGTCATTAAGGCTGTCTGCTGTCGTTGTTGAATGAACAAATTCATTTTTAAAAAGCACTCTCTGAGTGCTTCTAGTTTTAAAAAAATGAATTTTAAATTTTTTATTTTATAAAAATCAAGTTTTATCAAGAAAAAAGAAAATAGTAGACCAACACAATAAGAAAAACATTCTAATTCATCACATGATTGGGAAGTAAAAAAGAAAAAAGTGTGCATCAAGTACTACAACTTATGTGTACTAGAAGTGGATATCTGGCCGGTAAAAATAATGGGGTGGAAAAAATAGGTGGGGAGGAATTAAATGACAAGTCGACTGTGTCATAGAAAAAATATATAACAAACTAAATGTCAAAGCTATTTTAGACCCTCATTAGAAATTGTTTTTGACTTTGACTTTTATATTTAAAGAAATGCATTTTGTCGTCTGCTCATGAGGAAAAGAGGTTAAACTCCTATGTTTCGAAATCCCTATGTTCAGAAAATGTAGACAGCAAGTTTAGGGGTAAAACCCTAATCATATCCTCTACCCTAAACCCTACCACTAAGCCTAAACATAGGGATAACCCTGTTATGGATATGTCACTTGTAGTGCCACTCCTCCGTTGTCCTGATTGGCTACAAGGTGTGACATCATTGGATGTCCCTTCCCGTCGGCTATAAATCAGTGCTACTTCCTGATGTGTGTTGTATTATAAGATTTCCCCCGGGGCATCCAGCGAACGCGACAAGCGTCGTGACTAGAACTAAGTCAAGGGCTCAGAACCTGACCCTCCCGATACATAGGTCCAGTTTCTCAGCCCTCGCATCCGCCACGGCTGTTGACACACCGGGGTATTTGCACGGGCCGATGACTGTCTGTTTTCGGCCATGTTTTCCTGCTTAGCACATAGCTTATCTTAAATAGCCGATACCCGGCTAATGTCCAGTATAGCTCAATAATTTAACCCTCTAGACATATTCCCGTGTCAAGACTGGTCATTTCCTATACGTGGACACCTTATCTGCATGTTCGCTTTCCATGCTTTCTCATTTCCACTTTCCAGCTGGCGCAATAAAGATAAGATACTTCATTTCGTCACACATACATACATGTACAGTGAAATTCTCTCTACATTTAACCCATGCCGCAAATGGCGGCCCCGGGGCCTGCCTTGGCCAGGGGCACTGACAAGAGCAAGTTAACTAGAACATGTTTTTGGTGGTGGGGGAAACAGGAGTGCCCGTAGGAAACCCACACAGGCACGGGGAGAACATGTAAACTCCACATAGAAAGGACCTGTCCAGGTTGGGGTTGGTATATTTTTTTTGTTAAATAAACTATATGTTTAAACTGCACTATTATGGTGAATTAAACAAATTATGTATGTGTGTAACATATGAAGGTGAAACATGGACCACTTCAGAACAAATGAAGGCATTTGAAATGTGGTGCCTTCAAACCTTCAAAGTCCTAGACTAAATGTTTATCGTCCAAACTAAATGTTTAACATTTGTGAGGAAGGAAAGTTTCCAGAGAATCCTGCTGGATCGAAGACTCGACGCAAAGACGTGCAGATGACGACGACGAATGTCAGGGCAAACACCATCTGCCAGTGCGAGCGGATGGGTGCACGCCTGGGTTCCGACGGCTGTGCCTTACGGCATGTATTTTGGCATCATTTTCCGTGATGTAAGTGTGAATCCAAAAAACGAATCTTTTGTTAGGGTCCCTCCAAAGTGATCCTCTAAATCGGATCATTGTTGTTGTTGTTGTTGTTGTTTTATCGGAACGCAGATACGTAAAAACTGTGGGTGCCCGCCCCTCAGCGGACAAACCTCACTTACTTACGTACGAAGACAGAAGAGACTGGTGTGCAGGGACATCCAACCCCCGTCATGGGGACCAGCCAAACCCAAAACGTTGTGTTGGTGCATTTATTTTACCCCCAAGATATGAAACATAAGAACAGTCTCTTCGGCGTGCGGTGATCCTGTTGGGAAATGTCCAGCACTGTTCACTGCGGCCAGGGCTCCGAACCGGTTCAAGGAACGGAAACAGAAACTGAAAACGAACGGAATTCAATGGAAGATTATGAGAAGCGGAAACGGAAACGAAAAAAGGTTTCTTCAACTGTTCCGGAACAGAAATGGAACGTCATGAAATCCACAAAATCGGGTAAAACCTTTTTTTTTTGTTCTCTATATTTTATTATTATATTTTATAGAGAACATTTTTTGTTCTCTATATTTTAACATATCCTATCTCTGGGAGACTATTTCCAACTGTGCATCCATCCAACTTTCACTGTCAGTCATCAAGCCAAATGTATCTGGGGCTCCATCTTGTGGACAGACAAGGATGAGAATATAATGGTGTTAATACAGTTACACTGAAGTTTGAAAGTCCACTAAAAATATTTTGTATAAACTATATCCAAACTTAACATTGCACAACATAAGGAACTTTAAGAACGAGCGAAATCTTTGCATTCCGAACCGGTTCAGGAGCGTTATTTTGCGTGTGGAACGGTTCAGAGAACGAAAACGTTAAACCTAGGCCTGCCTGAACCGACCGGAACGGAACATTTTTAAAAACCTTTTGTTTTCAAGCCCTGACTGCAGCACACAACTCGGTTACACTAACGACTGTGTGCGCCTGGATGCAACTCACCATTTTCCTTATCATGATGCCCTTTTGTATCACTTCTTCTAGTTTTATTAGACCATTGTGTTCCCCAGAGAGAACACTCTGTCTGACTCTGAATTCCATGTGTGTGTGTGTGTGTATTGCTCGTATTTGCAATGTGGCGAACCCTTTCCGTGCTACCCATCTTGACACTAAGAACACGGTTTGAACACATGTTTGAAGGGCTACAAAATAGTTGAACCTCACATAATATCTATAACCGTACACATGATTTATGTAAGTGCATCTTTTCTTTCTGTAGAAATGATCAAAAAAATGATCATTATAACCAAATTATTTAAACAGCATTTGTATGGAAGTGATTTCGTCCCAAACCTTTTGATCAATATAAGCGGATGATCACTATGTCCGTGATCACTATAAGCGGATTACACTTTATTTGGCGTAAACAGTCGAGATTTAATACAGAGATAGAGATTACGCTCATCACATTTCCTTAATTTTGTCGGCCGTAATAAGCCACCACAAATTAATACTCCAGTTCAACGCCAGTATGAATGAATGACTGGCTGGCTACATTGCTGCCATCCAGAGGACGGCACGAGAAGTGCAGCCCCCAAGCAGCAACCCCTTTTGCCGTCACCATGTGAGGATTTTTATGAACCAAGATAGCATTCAAAAAAATGTGAAACACTGTCAGGGAATGTTAGGCATCCAGGGAATGTTAGGCATTAAACAAAGAGTTAAAAATGAATTAAAGAATGATTTTATTCATTAGGGTGTCGACTGGCTTGCATTGTCCATTAGTTTATGACAAGTGGCCACAGCTAATTTGGCAGCATGGTGAGAGCTCCCCCAGTTAGTGTGAGTTTACGTTCAATTGACAATTTTTAGAAAACCGTTTCTTGTGGATTCCATTTTTGCAAAGTGCTGTTCACTAATTGCTGCTGTCTAATGTGTGTTTCTCTTCCAAGTTTGTGCTCTCAGAGTCTTCAAAGCACTCGCTTTCTGGTTCATTTTCTAGCTGTCGCCCAACTGTAGCTATTGTTTTTCCTACCTTCCGAAATCCCTATCTAACAGCTAGTGTGTGGCATATATGTA